>RJWM01006659.1:0-82944 GCA_004363535.1 Dasyprocta punctata
CATTTATATTTTATTGATTTGAAATGAGTCACAAGATCACTCTTATTTACAGAAGAGTCTGGGAAATTCAGTATTTTATCTTTTTTTTGATTTTTTTTGTGAAAGGTTAAAAGAGGAAAAAAAGATCATACTTGGGTATTAGGTGAGTCAGACTATGCTGTCTGCCATATCGACCAATACTATGACTGTAGAAAACGAAGGCGCTATTGTTTTTCCTAGGTTATGGGTCTAGTTCTGTGGTCAGAGGACATCATAAGGTATTTTAAAAAGGGAAGGTCAGATCATAACTAAGTTGGCAGATGCAATAGCTGTCAAGGACACACAGAGTTAAGGCTCTGAAATTTCTCCCTTGAGATAATGGTAATGAAGTTGGAATTTTAGGAATATTTCCTTTAGTTTAAATTGAATTAGAGATAGAATTCAGAGTGGCACACTATATAAATTTCTAAATCCAAATATTATTTTCTCTTGAAAAGATGCTCTATGTGTAGAGAATGAGGAGCATGGATATAACATCGAGGTTCTAGACTAAAATCTTAATATATCTGTTACTTGAATTCGCCATTGTAAATACTCACAAAACTTGGAGAATCTCATCTTCTCCATTTATAAATTTGGCATACTTGTCCCCAACTCCTATAGCTTTGGGGGAGATTAGGTGACATACAACACTTGGTTTCTACTTGTAACTTTAAAAATGTCCATTTTTCTTTGTTGCTTCTCTTCTATTTTTATCCTTTTATTTCTGCTGACTAAATTTAAAGCATTTCCCAAGTTTGTATTTGTGCTATTCCCCAAAGGACTCTTTTAAATATTAAGCTAGTCCCAAATTTCTAGAAGTTCACAAAATATTGAAGAAAGAGCCAAAGAAACATACCTGTCTAACCAAATGACCTTCACCTTCTTAGGTGTGACCAAGCTAGAGTGTTGGGAAGCCCTTCTGGATCTACAGTGCTAACAGGTGAACTCCCTCATGAATGAGACTTATTTGTCCATCATACAGAAAAATTCTATCATATTTTTTCAGGTGTGCCTTCCTTGATTTCCCCTATCGACTCATGCATTCTACTTACCCTATTATTAATATTAACATGTACCTTTCTATCCTAGCACTGATAGCAATTCTAGTATTGCATCCATGTAAATGTTCTAAATTTTGATCTGTCTTTCTGAAGAAGCAGTGTTTTCTTTTTGTCACTACTGTGTACTAAATGCCTATGCCAGAGGTAAGAGAAAGAGAATATACCAGAAGGAATCCAGTAGTTTTTCTGAATTTTCTTTGGAAGTTATTTGCATCTCTTTTCTTCCTCAGTTTGATTTACCAATACCCATTTGGATACTAAAGAGTTAATAAGTTGCCTTCGTGCCCAAAATAACAGAATTAGATTTCTCTGCCATTGAACACTTAAGGTCTTCCTTGTAATAACTCACTCCTTAACTTCTTCATCCACTTGCTGAAATAATCTTAGGTAATATCCCATTCAACTCTCCTTTTTATTTTCATAACTGACAAGTTTAATTTGGGAAAATTTGGGGATAGGGCTAAAAGGCTCTAAAATGCATTTACACTAGAGCTAATGGACTCTAGAACAATGTGCAGCTGAATGGACATTTCCTGTCCTCCAACCACAGAAGAGTGGGAATGTGAGCTAATGATTGCCTGTTGGGGCCTTGGGCTCAGAATTTAGCCCTGTATGAATTACACTTAGAGGTTTCTGTACTGTCTACCACCTCCTATTTGGAATCACACTTGACTTTTTCCATCAGTGTTTTTCTTCCTTTTGAAGCATTGTAATTCAGCCTCAGTGTGTGGTCTGGCTTCATCCTCCCTAGAAAGAGACTGAAAGAATTGAGCCAAACTGTGGTTGGCCAATGATAAAAATTGCTTCTATTTTCCATTTTAACAACAATTGTTTTTACTTTAACAACTGTGAGACTGGAACTTTTTGGAGGGGAGTTGGATAGAGGGCAGTTTTCAATATCTAGAAATAAAAAATAGATACAAATAAAGGGAAATGTATGAAATATAGGATGCAGGAAGAAAGAATTAGTTATTGGTATTAATTTTAATTCTTGATATAGCATTTTTTAAAAAAAAAAAACAGCTCCTGGGTGCACCAAATTAGAATTCATTACCACTCTGTGGCCACAAGTCCATTTTCTTGCTTTATAGTGTACTATACTTTCTTTAAGATTCTAATTTGGGTTTAAATTCATGTCTTTCTATAAGTCAACCCAGATAATATATTTTGAACCAGTTCATGGGGGAAATGTCCACACTTAAACCTCATGGTCTATTCATTACATTTCTGGTTACCCATAATTCAATGATTATAGGAGAGAAATCTGTTGTAGAGTGCAGAGTTTGATGCTTTTCTTATTATGCTGAAATTTATTCTTTTAATATAAATTATGTAACAAATTATGTAATAAATGCAGGAATAAACATGTGGCTGCAAACTAAAATTCATCATGACACTCTAAAATCATTGTTTGAAAAATTATACAACTTTTTTTTATTGCCTTAACTTTTAAGGTCTGCTAAATGGAATAATGAGAGCTGTTTCTGCCTATATTGAAGGATTATGAAGCTATTGTCTATAATGTGATTCAGCAGTCATCTGGCTTCTGAATGTATTGGTTTTGAGAAGATCAAACATAGATAAATAATGAATGAACTTTATTCACTGTTTTTATAGCTCAATATTCAACTTTGGCTGTATGTGTATGTTTTAAAGTACTATCACATATTCTATCATTTCATAAAGTAATTTGCCCGTAATTTAAATTCACCCTATTTTTATTAATTATATCTATGGATTCTGAGATTGTATCTTGTACTTATATAATTCATACATTACTCTGTCCCTCAGGGTCTTTGACTTTAATTTACATTGAAACTGTGCTTGGAATTAGGCTTATTTTTTAATCATCATTGCATGTGTTTACTCTTTTTATTTCATTATTTATTCAAGTCATGTTTGTTGAGCATATTATGTGTGAATAGCTTAGAGGTGCAACAAAAATAAGAAACAAGCATCCCTTGACTTTGGTTAGTTTAATTGTGGAGTAGGAGCAGGTGAAATACAAAGAAAAAAAGAGAGCATTGGAATAGAACATTGAAATTAATAATGTGAACAATGACTTCATGATGGAGGTGACAGTTGAAGAAAGGACTAAATGTGTGATGAGTCCTATTAAGGCTGATATGGAGCAAGGGGGAAAAGTAGGTGATACAATGACAGAGAGTTAAACAAGAGCTAGGTCTTCTGGCTGTTGGGCACATGGCGAATCTTTAGAATTTTGTGCATGATGAGATGCTAGTATGATAACAGCCTGTTAATGTAAAGGAGACTGCTGTGGTGTTAGTTTCATCTACTAGAATGGGTTGTTTTTTTGAAAGAATCAAGAAGATCAGCAAATGAATATATATTGAAGACTTTTTTGTGCTAGGTATTAGACTTAATTAATGATAAAGAATACAAGTAGAAGCTTGGTCACCAGAATCTTACAAGGTATCCAAGTAGATGAATCGCACCCTCATAAAAAGTTGCTCTTTGTCAAGACTATACATACCAAATTAGTGGTATGAATGCAAACCTGAGTTTCCTCCCCTTAAAAACCTGATACAATGGTCACAGTTAAAGCAAACACATGAGGACATGAAATTATGACTTTATACTGCAAAGCATTTAGCAAACAGTTGCATCAATGAAAGCTAGAGCAATGAGGTGCTCTTTTAAGAGAGAGAAGGTTTGAAGAGCCTTTAATGATGAACAGAAATCTGAGGAGGGGACAAAGAGAAGATACAACAGAATGTGGTGTGTACATAGGGACTGTTGGACAGGGAACTTTCTGAATCAGCAAGAAATAAGAGAGGAACATTTCGGACAGTTACAAGAAATAAGATTAGATAGTTAGAAACTCAAATCCAAGCAGAAATTGGTATGTTAACAAGGTTACCAGAATCCCCTTAGGAAAGTACTGAAAAATATACATAAGAAGACTAGAAAACAAAGGAAGTTTCCATAAAATGAAAGAAAATTTGAGGCAATTTAATAAAATCTTTGTATTTTGTGTATGTAAAGTCTAGATCCTAAAAAGTAAACTTATTTCTTTCAGGATTTTATATAACCTGTGAGGATCATGGAAAAAGTTGTAAGTACAATGACCAAAAAGTACGGTTTAAATGCATATATAATAAAACCTCTAAAGGTTATGTACACTATTCATAAATACAGTTTTACTTTTTAATTGAATATTGCTTGTATATGGTATCTGATATGTACCAGGCACTCAAAAGTACTTTAGCAAAGGGAATATGTATAACAACCAGATCAAAAAATTATATATGTGGAAGATACAGAGCATCTTTAAAGTCTCGTTCCTGATGCATGACCATCAAAATGTCTCCAGATGGCAATCAGTGCTTCCACTTCTAACAGCTAGGTTGATTTTCCCGGTTTAGAATCTAAGTAGAGTTGAAACCTTTATACTTAAGTATTGGTATTTGGAAATTCTCTGTTTCAAAGCTTCTGTTCAAGTCTCTGGCCATTAAAATCAAACGAGTTGTCTTTTTCCAAAGAACTCATAGGCCTTATTCATACATTCTGAGGCATGTATCTTTCCTAACATACACATTGCCAATGTCCTTTCAAATTCTGCCACTTGCTTTTTCATTGTTTTAATGGTGTATGTTTTTGATCAATAAGATTTCCTCAAATTTTAATATAGTCTAGCTTATCAGTCCCTTTTTGGATTATGTCTTAAGATTTTAATAAATCACTCATAGAAAGATTATAAAAATATTTCATATCAAATGACATGTTGATATTCTTTTGTCTTCTAGGACAACATCTTCACATTTGGTGTATGAGGTGAGAGTTAGGGCAAAATTACCAGTTTTCCATAAAAATTCAACTGACCTAGCACCATTTATGGAAAAGATCATTTTTTCCATTCTGCAGAATGTCAGATTCACTTTTTTGAAATTCTCTGATTTTGAATTTAACCTTTCAATTCTCTAGACTGCTGCTTTCTCACCAATCTTTATGCTCAAGTTGAGACTTGGATGCTGATGTGAAAAACCCAGAGTCCTTTTTAAGGTTCTTTCTAAGATTGCTGCTTCTTGCTTCTTCTCCTTCTTCTCCTTCTCCTTCTTCTTCTCCTTCTCCTTCTCCTTCTTCTCCTTCTCCTTCTCCTTCTCCTTCTCCTTCTCCTTCTCCTTCTCCTTCTCCTTCTCCTTCTCCTTCTCCTTCTCCTTCTCCTTCTTCTTCTTCTTCTTCTTCTTCTTCTTCTTCTTCTTGAAAGAGGCTTGCTATGTAGTTCAGACTGGCCTTGAACTCACTATGGAGCTTGGGTTAACCTCAAACACACTGCAATCCTCTGCCTCAGCCTCCTGAGTACTGGGACTACCTGCAAGCACCACCACGCCTGGCTGCAAGTTTTATTTTATATTGACTGCTTCAGTACAAAAAGCCACCTGGATTATAAATAAAAGTTTCAAATGTTTTAATACAATATTGAAGAGAAAGAAATATGAAAAGGGAAAACCTACATGTTACCTTTTTTTAAAAAAAAGTTATTTTGGATATTTAGTTCAATTTTATAATTCCAGTGCATAGAATATGAGAAGTTTCATAAACCAATTCTATACTATTTTAGTATTATCTCCTCTGATATTTCCTAAAACCAGCTGAATTTCTCCAGGTCGCAAAAGTATTTCATGCATATCTTCAAATCTACATTTTTGCATGTTATTTTATATGCACAGAACTAAGATTCTCAACTGATCAGTCCTGAATATTTGTATATAGCGAACGTACTAAAGATGTGGTAAGAGTGAATTTTTTACTCATGGAATACCTAGTCAAGGCCGTACACAAGAACTCAGGAAAGTTGTCTCCAGCTGAGAATTATTTCTCCACTGCCTAAAGCGTACCATAAAAATCTTATTATATGTGCCACAATATGAACAAATGTGGAAGCAGTGGCCAAGAATATTTCCCTCTACACGCTTCCACATCCCTAAATACAATCAATTTTTATAGCATGACAGATTTTGCTCATTATTTAAGACCTGCTCAAGTGTAATCTCCTTTCAGTTCGCTTTATTTATTTCTATAATAACATGATTTTGTAATTTTGTGGCTTTTGATATTGAACCAAATGAATGGGTTTTGAAGTTAGAAAAACTAAATTTGAATCCTACATGAGGTCCTGTGGTCTTTAGTAAGTTTTCTTTGAGTGTCAGTTGTCACATCTATAAAATGAGGGAAATACTACCTACCTCATTATTTTAAAAATACTTATTGAATGCACATTTTATGGTAACCACTAGACTGAATGTTAGATTAAAAGAGAAGTTCCATGAATGGGTACAGCATCAGTACAGGAAATAACATATTGTAGTCATTCAACTTTAAATTTTACTTTTATTATTTTAAGGCCAGTAACTTAGGTTAACATTTGATAAAGAGGTAAGCTCAATTCAGAGGAAAATTCCAAATCTTATAGCTTGAATAAATATACAAATTGTACTTTGCAATGTTAGCCCCTCAACATTCTTACTTTTTTTTGTTTTGTAGAGTTGTGAACTTTGAAATCCTTTGTTCAAGGGATTCATTAAATAGATAAATTACACAAATTATGTGTGTGTTAAGTTTACATCTCAGTTCATGATTGTCTTTATTGCAGTAGCACAGCCATGCAATGAAATAGAATCTAAGCACTAAGAGAAGCTGACTTAGACTTGAATTCTGTCTCTGTTACTAGTTTCGCGTTTGTATATTTATAGCATGTATACTAGTTACAGTTCAGGCTTCCTCATCCATAAAAATTGGTAAAATAATGACATATGCCTAAGGATTTTTTTACATTAGAAGGGAATTGTACCTATGAATGCTCAATAGTAAATGCTCAATAACTGCTATTGTTATTATCCCAGGTTCTTAGAAGAAATAGGGTCTTTTCTAGGACTCCTACTATATTAGCCAAAGAGCAACTTAATCTGTTTCCTCCTTCCACTCCCATTTTCCAGAGTCCTTAATCCCAGGTGAGAGCACTGGAACTGCTTTTCTTTCTGAAATGCATTTGGGCAGGACTGTTAGTGCACATAAATCAAGCACCCCCTTGAGGTCTCCCAGTCTTTAAAAGCCTGGGAATGTGGGTAGTCTTGGCTGCCCTGTGTCTGTCCGGTGTGTAGGACGTTCTGGCAGTCCATCCACTGGAGCCTGAAATTTGGCTTTGGGGCTGGGTTCTGTTCACTTCCTCTCGACTGGCCTTTCAGGCCAGAAAAATGTTGTAATAGAGTTTCTTCTCTCCAGAAAACCCCTAGAGATTCTTCCTCTTGGACTTGAGAGTGGACATTCAAATATTGCCTTCCTGGGATGTTTTTTAGTTTAGTTGAGTATTAATTTTTTCAATTCTGTCTTAAAATTTTATCCAACCCTTCTATTCATTTCTTATTTGGCCCCATGGTCAGAGGGCTGTTTATATTTAAACTTTTTCCAGAAACCTATATTCTGTTCCTTTCTAACCTTTTAACCCTTGTGTGTGTGTGTGTGTGTGTGTGTGTGTGTGTGTGTGTATCTTTATATGCTGGCTATCTCTTCTATCTACATGTTTAATTTTCTTTTGTATTTTAATATATATTCACTAGAGTACAATGAGACTTCTTTTATAATGACATCAAAGACACAGAAAAATATTTATGATCAAGAGCAAAATATGTAGAAAATGAAAATACAAAAGACTCACTTTTAAGTTTTGCTGGTAAAAGCATCAACTCTTTAGGGAGGGACAAGCACTTTCAGAGGAACCCTCATAAGAGACTCCCACAGCAGTGATTCCCAGTCAATTTATTTTAAGCTTGTATTTCTGAGCAGTGTGAAAAATAGAAGAAAAAGTGATACCAGCTCTGTTTATTGTTAGTTCCTATCTGTCATGGAGTAGAAATTTATAAACATCCTGAGGCGTGCACGCGGTGACATAAATGATTCACTGCCTTCCGAAAGGCAATTCATACAAAGTGCCCTTGTTTCAGCCTTTCTGCTACTCAGGATTTTGTTTTCTGATCGAGGGAACAGGAAAGAGGGGACACCATGCACAATTTACCTTAGGGGCACTGAGATGATCTTGGAAGATACACAGGTTAATCCTAAAACAGCTCGAAAACATCAAAGCTGATGGCTACAAAGAATACTTTACTGTTTAGCTGAAAAATGAATATGTATCTTAGAAGAAAGAGAAAACTCAATCTCTATATTCCAGGGATATGTTCCCTTTTTGCTTTTACGAGAAAACTTTCAAACTCACAACCTCCCGCCTGCCAGGCAGGTGCTTATGCCACTGAGTTAAATCCCCAGCACTATTTTTCTTTGAGACAAGGTCTTACTGTGCAATTCAGGCTGGCCTTGAACTCACTTTGTAGCCCAGGCTGTTCTCGAACTCACAAAGATCCTCCTGCCTCAGCCTCCCAAGTGCTGGGACTAAAGGCTGAGAGAACTTTCATTGTTCAATTTCAATCACTTTCACAAATGCTGGTCCTAATGAAGAATGCTGTGAAATGTGGATCCTCTACAGGATGGCTAGTGCGTTCTGAAATGTGAGCTCTGAGGCCCAAATGACCTCCTCATTACCATAGCCTGGTGCTCTAGTGTCCTCTGTCTGTTTTTTTTAACCTACCTTTCCAATTATGATGTCTTATAAGAGACCTAGAACATACACTGTTCTTAGAGAACATGAAGAAAGGACTAGATAATTAAATGAGATAGATCCATGTCTAGGGCAGTGAAAGATCAAAATATACCTCAGGAATCTTTAGATCTAGTTTCTCCCTCCAGCCCTATTAGCATCTTTTACCCATTCTTTGTCTGAGAGAAGCCTGGGATGAATATTGGCTCTTTCTAAAATGGCCTTCCTCGTGAATAAAATGAATAACAATAAAAACCATGTATTTCCCTGATGAGGGGGAAACCTTCACCTAGTGAACACTGTAGCCACGGCCTCTCTTCAACACCATTGTTAGAATACTTATGGAGCCTGGTGAGAGAACTGACTTACTGGCTTTCTTGTATGTTCTCTTTTATCCCCCCTTTTTACTGGTTATGCAGATTAATGGGTCACATGTGCACAGCGTAATTTCATCATTTGCACCCGCATCTCCCTTTCTGCTGTCCTCCCCTCTAGTTGCACATTGGGGGACAGGAGGATGAGTATCACATATTTTTCTCATACCCACCACCCCTAATTACTCGCTATCTCCAACTTCTCACTCTGTATATTTTTTTCCCGGAACAGTTGCAGTCCAATATTGGAAAGGCTTCCAGAAGTATTCTATCAGAAATTAAGTAGATAATGTATTGCTCTATAATCATATCTTCAGATCCAAGTACAGAGACCCTTTTCTTGTACTGATTAGACTAGAAGAAAGAATCAAAGTAGACATTTTTATACTGTTTTAATAACAGTACCATAAGTATTTTGTTGGGTAATGAATAATACTTTCCTTATTGTTACCAGTATTGTGACTGATACTGACATAAACATATTAATGACTTACGTAGTCATGCTAACAATCCTGTCAGTATTTCAACACTTTTTATACTAATCTTGCTTTTAACATATAGTGTCACTTGCTTTGATCTGGCTAAAAGAAAATAAGTTCAAATTTTTTAACTGCAGAGTTTCACATGATGGATAATTGCTTAATCATTGCAGTAAAGAAGATAATTTCTCCTTCTGAATCTTACATGGGACAAATATGCAGAACAGAAAACCACAGCAAACCAAACTCATACACCTCACTTTATTTGCCATCAAAATATCAGGTGAAGGGTATAATAATTCCAATGTAAATGATCACTCTAATATTTTAGTAAAATCATACTTTCATCATTTGAGCTTAAACTACTAGTCTAAAAGAAGAGATATTCTTGTTTTTTGTTGCGATTTGAATGGTAAAATTAGCAAGCAATGAACTAAGTGTTTCTTTAGCTAAATATATTTGACTAATCATAATTGGTATATTTGCAGATGTTATTTTTGCCTGTTATTTACATTAATGAGATGTCATAAGTCTTGTGGAAAATTGGTTTTAATGATGAGTCCTATTGCTTTTCCTTTGGTTTCAGGGCGTCCGAGGATTTGGTCCTTCATTAGTTATCTTTGTCACTCAATTATTATCTATATCAGATCTGAGATAGTTGGGAGTTGGGCCAAAGACAAGGTATTGTACCAGATGCTTGTTATCATGTCATGAGTAAAAGGTATTGATGAAATGCAACTGTTCTAAAAAATCCTAATCGTGACCATCCTGGTGGGGCTGAAGATTAAACAGAATAAAAAGAAAAACAAAGAAAACAAAATAGGTCCCCAGTCAGGAAGAGTTCCATGAACCAAACTTATCCAAATAAGCTTAGCCTCATCTTTCATGCCCATACCATGCACATGTGAAAAAATCAGGGCATCAAAAGTGGTACCTGGGAGTTCTATGCAGTGGCTATGATGCTGCATTGTCTCTTGTTTTGTGTTCTCTCTTTAAGCTAAGTCATTTGGTGAAATTCGTTGTGTATCATGATTTTGATTGCCAATCCAATTTGACAATCCAGCTTTCTTTTGGATAGGCTTCAGTTCATCTCAACTTTAATGAAGTTTGAGATTTAAACTATTTTGGGGCCAAGGTAGCTGCTAGGAGTTAGAAGGGATGATCTTCTCTGGTGACTTCTAGCTACTCATCATACCATATGACAAGAAGCTTCGTTTTGGCAAGTACAACAGGAATAGGAGTGACCTAAGTAGAAAACTTGACCTCAAGTTCTTTGTTTAGGCCATCTGAAAGGAAGAAAGACAGAAGTTAAAGTCAAAGGAAATAAAGATGTTCCAGTGCTTACATGGTATTGTCAGAGGCAGAGTTAGACAAAGAAATGAAACCGTAGCTAGACAAAGTTCCGTCACAGGTAAGTAGGTCTCCTAGTTTAACAAGCCAGACTTTGTCATAAGCAGCACTAGTTGACCAAGACCGCCCAGAGGCCCCACAAGGGAGGCTTTCTCATTTTATACCTTCCCCGGGTTATCTTTCTTACCAAAGGGCCTGGAAACTTTAATCATAAAAGCAAACTACACGATCAATTGTTTTCTAGTAACGAAAGACATTCATGCAATTTTTACAGTGCAGTGGGTCTCATTATGTTAGCACAGGCTAATGTTTCCTATTACAAGCCATAGTTGGTATCTGAAATCAATAAATATGTAATTTAGAAGTATGTTCTATCTTTTGAAATATCTAAAATAAATGCGCTATTTTATTAGACAGTATTTTACAGCATAGGATCAAAAGGAACAGAATAAAACATTTTCTTGAAAGCACAATTTTAAGAACTGCGGATTCCCATGTTTTCTACTTTTTAAATGGCAGTGAAGATCTTTTTACAATTTCTTGCTTTCAACTCATGTTTCAATTAAAGTCAACAAATAATTATGGAATGGCAAGTATGCAATTAGCATTTTGCTCATAAACATCTTAACATCAAAATCACACTTTCTATTAGGAATTTTAAATTTGGTTAGAGAGAAGGTATGATAAAGTCAAACAGACAGCAGGATAAAACTCAGTGCCAGTCTGAATACAAGGTACATTTTAGGACATTATTTTACGTAAAAGTAAAGAAATTTTGGGAACAATTAAGGTGACAGAGTATAGTAAAGACTCTAAAAGAACCGTATTATAAAAACAATTTATATTAAATGAATTTTAAAAATAAAATGTTTTATAACTTGAAATTCAATGTCAAAGAAAACAGGGGAATCTAATCTCTATGAGTCTTACATTTTTAACAGAAAGCTTTCAAGTTTATTTTCTGAGATATGTAGATCATAGTAATTTTCTCTAGTGTGTTCTATGTTCTATTACATTAAAAATGTTAACATGTTTTCCAAAATGTTTGAAGAGACCTGTTTGCTTGGATATGCACTAATTAAGCTTATAAAGTAGTACTTGATGCAATAAAATAAATTTAAAAGACAATCTAGTAAATTATCATAAATTACTGAATAATTAATTTTGGACATTATTAAAGATTTAATTTGATTAGGAAAAATAACTTTTGTTAAGCATTGGCAAGATTTTATTGTAAAAGAATTCATCTTCTCTACTCTGCAAGAGTAGAAAGTAACTGGTGCTGTAACTTATATTAGCCCTGCAAGTGTCAACTCTGTTTAGCACATCTCCTAAGTTACCTTTACAGTAACTCATCGGGACAACTCTGTAGCTTTAGAACTCTGTTTTATTCATTTTACATATTAGCAAACAGAGACTGAGTAACTAACTTTGGTTATATTGAGGGATCAAACAATGACACTGACCTTCAAAGCATATTAACATAAATAATACACCTGTAATCCAACCTCTAAACGCTAACATATAAAAGAAAAAGATTTGACAAACTTCTACTTCTGATTACAGCAAAGTACCTTGCATCAGATTGCTGGTTCAGTTCAACTACTGAAAAGGAAGATAAATAACCTGAGAGACACTGAAACAAAAACAATCATTTGAAGGGATGGGTTGGATAAAAAGAGACCTGGGAGACAAGAAAAATGTATCAAAATATATCAGATGTTTGCCATTGCAATGAGCCATCAAGAGGTAATAATTTAAAACCTTGAGAGCAGAGATTAACAGAAAGCATGAGATTAAAAATGTTTGCCCTCAGCCTGTGTTTGAGAGCTTAAATTTAGAACTCAAGACATACAAGATTTGCAGGGCCAAGATCACAGTGAAATGACCTAATATTCTCTATGCAATTTTTCCTAAAGATACTTCTACAACTGTTAAGTTACTCATATTTTTAAAATTTCAGAAAATGCTGATAAGGTTGTAAAATGGAAACATACATCTTACCTATCTTGTGATACTAGAAAAAAAATCAGATAACTTAATATCCACCAAGAATAAAGGGACTTTTTAGTAAATCTCAAAAATCCTGTAGTTTATGAACATACCAGAAATAAAATAACTTTTGAAGACACTGAAATCTGAAGTCAAACTATTTCAATTTTTATATGAAATAACTTCCTTTACCTTTATTCAAATCCATTATCAGATAGAGACTGAATCTATTAAAAGGCTCCAAAAATTTCCATATACAATGTTTATAAAGTCGAAAAACAAAATAAACACTTAACACACTAGAAAATAGAAGCAAATGATTGAATATTCTGAGAGAATATAGAAGAATTCAGAAAATAAAAATGGAGCTTTGGATAATACAGATATTGAATTTATCAGATATGACTTTTCATATAATGATGAAAATATGTTTGTGACAATTAGGCACAAAATTAGAACTTTGCTAGAAAAGAGGAATCTGTAAAATGACATCAAATGAAAATTTGTATCAAGTATCAAGTATCAATTCCAGTACAGTATATGTGATTTGAAAACACATCTACTTAGGAATTTAAAAAACTGTTTAAAACCTAACTCTAAGAGATTATCTTAAAAGATATCAGAAAAAGATCACATTTCTTTCATAAAGGCAATTTAAAGATGGATAATCAAATTTTTAGGAGACAAAATCCTGTGGAATGAGATCTTTAAAGTGCTGAAAGCAGTAGTACCAATCTATAAGACTGTAGGTGAAGGTAAACTTTAAAATTGAAGGCAAAGTGATATATTCTCAGATTTAAAAATGTGCTGCCAAGAAATAAGCATGAAAATAAATATTAGAGTTCTTTTTTTGGAAGAAGAATAAGTCAAGATACAAACAATAATACAGCTAAAAATGTAAAACAATAACAGATTAAATGTAAGGATAAATCTAAATTCAACCCCCAGTCCTGCCTACAAAGAATGGATCTTAGTGAATATTGACCATAAATATAGTAAGAATATCTTCTGTTGTAAAAAATATATGCAGATTTAAAGTGTATCTTAATAATATAAAAAAAAATGAGTTAAACTAGTTAAGGTAAATAAGATCCTAATATTTCTGGAAAGTGGTAAACATATTAATTGAAAATATACTTATAATACATTAATAGTGTATCTTTCAGTTTTTAAGAAACACCTAACAAATAAAGAGCAGGGAAATAAAATAAGAAAACAGATAAAGATAAAAATGAAGTAGAGAGAAAAAATAAAACAATTAGAAAAGAAATAACAGATAACTGTTAAAATAAAGTACATTGATTACATTTTAAATATGTATTAACTAAGTACATATTTAACTGTTAAACTAAATAAAGTACATTGATTACATTTTAAATATGTATTAACTAAGTATATATTTAACTAACTAGATTAAAATTTAAAAATGAAGAAGAGAGGAAAGAATGAACCTAACCAAAAAATAGAAAACTGTAAAGTGATAAATTAAAATAAAATACATTGGTTAAATTTAAATTCATATTAACTAAATGATCAAATTAGAACTCAAATTTGTTGCTATGTATTTAAAAATAAAAATACATTACGTGGTGTTTCAAATGCAGCTCTTCAGTGTTTACAGTTACAAATTTTGGTTATCTATAATGCACACTTTAAGTAAAAGAAAACTGATGTAACTATACAAATATCTGATACAATAATCTTTAACACAAGTATTACCAGATACAGAGACATTTCATAATGATGAAACTAACAGTCCAACACAAAGTCACGCAATTCTGAATATTTAGGCACATTCATTTTGGAATATTTTCATCACCTGCCCTCAGAAATTGATAGAAAATCACAACATGCCTGTAATTCTAGTACTCTTGGAGGCTGAGGCAGGAGGATCACACATCAAAACCCAGCCTGGGCAACTTAGCAAAATCTAGTCTCAACTTAAAAAGTAAAAGCGAATGTAGCTTAGTATGAAGGTCCTAGAATCAATTGCCAGTTTAAAAAAAGGAGTTAGGTATTAGAGCTGCTTATTACTGCAGCTAAATGATCTTATCCCGCCTACATGCCTACATCGATTAGCCTCTCCAACTCTACCAATTACTATCTCTCTTCGTATCTTCTATTCCCTAATTACCCTAATCTACTTTATTCTTCATTTCATACTCGCTGCTACCTTCTATTTGTGGGAATATCAGCTTTCACGAGTCACTTATCCCCCCATATATCTTGTTGATTATGTTCAGAATGCAAAGCCTTGATTATTCTTTGCCTGGGACATTTCTCAGTGTTTCCCTTTGCAGCAGCCAAGCTTGAGAGAGGAGTTAATGTATCTGTCTGAGACAAAGAAAAGCCTTGCTTACTGCTTGTTATGAATATTTTTTGCTATGATTTCCCTATACAACCCCACAGTATGCATCTGATTCCATCAATATAATTCCTGAGGAGGTGTGCATAATTCCCAGGAAGTTATAACAATAATCTTTTGACCATTTTGTGAGTAAAAGAGAACCTCTCCCTCAACAGGAGCCTCAGTTCTCATATGAGCAACCATTAAACAGTAATAGGGTAAAAGAAACCTAATTTGTTAATTTGCAAATAGGTAAAATTCCATATTACACTACCCTATTATGTAATCAACTTATCGATTATTACTTGGATTTATTATATTTATTGTTTGCTACATTAATTATTTATTGATATTACTTATTATTTTCCCAAGAAAATATAATTTCCTTTAAAGAACACAGCTATGTTTTGTTCCCCAATTTATGCTCAGCCACTGGCTTAAGCCTTTGACATAGTAAAATACTCAATAAGTATTCATTGTACAGATGAATGATCACTGAATATCATCACAAAATACTGACACCTAACATTTGAGGTACACACTAGCGGTCAGAAGCTGTGATAGGTGATTTCTATTATCTATTAGATGATATAATTCTATGAGTGTTCTAAGTCAACAAATTTTGTAAGAAATTATAAAAAAGATTCAAAATCTAAGACATTACCATGCTTTGAATGTGGGTAGTATCCCTCAAATATCCATATGTTGAAGGCTTAATCGACAGGGAAGTGCTATTGGACCTTCAAATGGTGTGGCCTAGTTGATGATCTCTAGGTCAGCACAGTTGTGACATGGAAAGGGATTTTGGGAACTTTCACTTCTCTTATCCTTTCTTCCCTTCTCCCCTCCTACACCGAGGCAAAAATCACTCAGCTGCACCCAGTATGTGCTCCTGCCATCGCCACTCATCATTTACCTCTGCCATGTAGCCAATGGGTAGTCCTGGCTGAATCTGTGTTATGTGGTTAGCACTTTGAACTTCCAAAACTATCTGCTAAATAAATGTGTGTTTTGTAAGTACTCTGAGTTGAATATTTTCTTGCAGTAATACAAAATCGAATAATACAGGCATTCATGAGAAATACTCAAGCATTTTATTCTAAGTAATTCAGGGTCATGACAAATGTTTTTGCATGTTAATATCCAGAAATGGCTATTTGCCATACAATGCATAATGAATACTGTGCACAGATGCAGATGCACATTAAAAGAGCTGTGAGAATGATTGAAATAAAGTAATTTCTTAAGTCTGCATAGATGTATTTGGGGGAGAGGTGATATGCTTGAAAAAGAGATATAATCTCTTTCTGTTTTAAAATGGTTTCTTTTTCTGACACTTTTCAGGAAGTTATAAAAATTCATTTTTACCTTGGCGGATGGTTGGCAGTGCAGCGAGGTTGTTGCAGATATTTTATCTCAGGGGAGTAGGTGGGCTTGACAGCTGGAGGGAGGCGGTGGGATTTAATAACTTGAGTAGAGTGGGAGGAAATTAAAACTCAGAGGTGGGTCAGAACATCTTTAAGAAGGAGGAGGATTTTGGCAATGACTAGATAAAGCTCCAGATGGATTGGTTAGCGGGTGAAGTAATGCACAGTAATGCGCTGTGTATAGAAAGAAGTTCAGTTCAATAATTCATTACTTGGAATTGGATTAGGTAAAATGAAAAAATTATATATTCATTTTCCCTGTGGTAGGAAATATAGGTAAGGAAAGGGATAAGTCTTATTTCCCAAAGTTCTTTCCTAATTAACTGGAGGGCCATATTTATGCTTCCTGAAACACTGTCATCAGAATCAAACTTTCTCTAGTGTATAGGTCAATAAAATCTTGTATATTAAACCAATTCCTTCAGACATCAATTTGACAAAGCCATAGCACTACTGGAAACTCCAAAAAAATATAAAATCCTACTTTATCTCTTGAGTCACTAACTCTCGTGATTTTCTTCTAATTGCAAATTTTTAAAGACTGTGAAAAGAGCATAATCATTTATAAGGAACGAAAATATTGCAAATTTCCTTAAAAACAGTGAGTGCAAATGATACTTTAAGAAAAAATAGAGAAGAGGTTAAATTACATAATGTCATTTCTCCTTTTTTTTTTTTGGTTCTTTTTTTTTTAAAGAACAAAGCACAATGAAGAAATGGTACAAAATTTCAAAACAAGATTGTAGGTGAGTAGCAATGGTTACAAGATATGGGCATGAAAAACTGATTAAACAATATAGGCACAAACCTTTCTTTTCAATGAACTAATAGCAATTAATAGTATAACTATCTTCACTATTTTGTGTATGTATACATACATGTTTTACTTATCCCTTCCTTCTTTTCTCCTTTCCCCCACCCCAATTTCTCTTTGCTTTTGAAGAGTTTCTTCCCATTTCACAATACCAATTGCACATTTTGGATCTTATTTACTCTTTCAATTTCTTATAGTAGGGAGACAATATGATGTTTACACATGTGATTCTGATTTACTTCACTTATGTGTTTGGTCTCAAGTTGCATCCATTTCCCTATAAATGTCTTGTTTATCCTTCTTTATAGCTGAGTGATACTCCATTGTATAAAAATACCACATTTTTTATCCATTCCTTGGTTGATTGGCATTTGGATTATTTCCAAGACTTAGCTACTACAAATTTTGCTGCTATAAAAAATGCGCACACATGTGTCACTGTGGTATCATGTTTTAAATTCTTCTGGGAAAATATACAAAGAGGAATAGCTGGGTCGAATGGGACCTCTAATCCTAGGTTTCTGAGGAATCTCCACACTGGTTGCCATAGTGGTTCCACTAGTCTACATTGCCACCAACAGTAAGAAGCATTTCTTTTTCTTCACAGCCACTCTAGCATTTGTTATTGGTTGATTTCTTAATGATAGCCATACTTTCTGGGGTGAGATGGAATCTCAGTTGTTTTAATTTGCATCTCTTGAATGACCAACAATGATCACTATCTTTTTCGTGTATTTATTTGCTATTTGTATTTCTTCATCTAAGAAGTGTGTGTTCATCTCAGCTGCCTATTTTTTTATTGGATCTTTGAATTTGGGGGATCTGATTTTTTTCTCAACTCTATATATTCTGTATATAAATTCTTTGCCTGAGGGACAGTTGGCTAATTTTTTCCCACTCTGTGGTTTTTCTTTTCAATCTGTCAGTGATTTCTTTTGACTGATAAAATGTTTTAATAATATTATGTCACAGTTACTGATTCTTCAAAGTGTTTCTCATGCTAGAAGAGAAAGTAGGTACATATAAGGGTAGGCAGAGACTTCATGAACGTTTCTTCTAATGATACTTTTATGATAGAGGAAGATCTTTCTATATTTCTTCCAAAGGGAGAAAGTTTAGTTTATGATGCATACAATGATAACAGAAAACTGATAAGATCAATAAAGAGATTGGTTACATGTCAGATTAGTAACATATTCCTGACTTGCTTCCTGATTGAATCCCTTAAGAGAGAAAGAAAGCTATGCAAAGCATGACCCATGAAATCCCATGTGTATTAGTTACATTTCTGCTGTTGGGGTAAAAATCTTACATATGAAACTTGAAGAAAAAACATTTACTTTGGTATATGGTATCAGAGATTTCAGTCCATGGTCAACTGTTTCCAAAGCAGAAACAGAATGGCAGAAGGGCATGGTAGACAGAAGCTATTAACTTCATGGCAGGCATCAAGCAGAGAGGGACAATATCAGTGAAGAAGGCCAGAGGATATATATATATATATATATATATATATATATACATATATATATATACCCTTGAAAGGCATGCACATAGTGACCTACTTCCTTCAACTGTGTCCCACCTCCAAATAGCCCGTTCACCCATGAACTCAGTGGATTAATCCAATAGTGAGAGTAGCACTCTAATGTTCCAGTCATCTCCCTAAAGCCCACCTCTGATCATTATTCGTGCATGGAGATTCAAACCTTCAATTCAAGCATCATTGGGTGATACTTTGTATTAAAACCATTGCACCATGTGTAATAGAATGTTCCTGCTCTGTGGATTTTAAGTGAGAGTTATTTTTATAAGATGGAAAACAGAATAAAAGGGGCAAGGAAACTGACATTAAAAACCTGGCACAACACACTGAAACATAGCTGTTTATTATAGTAGAGTAATGAACAAAGTACTGTAACTGAAAGTAAGTAGCAGAATGAGTGGTCCTACAGAAATCATTTAAGATGATTAAGCATAAAGCAGGAATTTCTGACTGGTTAGGCCTGCTTTAGCTTCTTACTTTGGTGAAGTAAGAGGAAGCAATATTTACTGGGGACCTGACCAAGATCCCAGTTGCCTGAATCAAAGATGCAACAAGATGACAAAATAAGAAACAGAGACAAATTTAGTAATACTTGATGAGTGACTGGGAAGTCGATGCCTCCAGATGGGACCAAGAGTGCAACACTCCAAGACAATCACTATTTATTGGGTGTATGCAGAGATAGGAAGGGTTAGCAAAAGATTCAAAATTGGTGGAAGACTCAGAAGTTTATGACTCAACAGGCAGGTAGAATTTTGGAATGACTCAAGAGGGCAGAGATGATCTTATGCTAAGAAGGATCCTGCCCTGGAGTGTGGTTTGAATTTAGTTTTTTTAGTTTTAGTCATTCTAAAGAGTTAATGAGAAATCTCAAATGGGTGATACCAAATGGATGGTTTGATAATCCCAAACCACCATTTATTCCTTAGGGAAGTCTGCAAAGTTAGCCATTGTGAATTTGTTGTGTCTAACAAATATTTGGACGGTATCCTAGGTGGTTAGCAACTCTTTAAAAGGAGATAGAACCTCTGCATTCAGAAAACACACCACATTCATGCCTCATCAAGTCATGTTCATTTCTCCCAATCAGCCATCCAATTTCCATAATTAAGCACTTTTGGTAAAATTGTAGACAGATATTCTCAAATTCAACAATGAGCGGAGGCAAAACTTCATCCAATATAGAAAATCCAGTAACAATAACAAAAAATTTCCCTAGTGAAGCTGAACCTCCTTAATGTGCATAAACATAAAAGTCTTAAAATGAATAAAACAAGAACTTTAAAAAATTGAAATAGTAAAATGTACATGTCTGAGGGTAAGGAGAAAAACCAAATCTCCTGGAGAGACAAAAATATTTACCTCCAAAAAACAAAAATAGATTTAAATCATGCTGACTTTTCCATAGCAAATACTAAAGCACAAGAAAAAGTATTTACCAAGCTCAGGAAATACGATTGTGAATTTAAATCTCAATGTTATATCAAATGATTAATCAGTACAATGATTAATATTAAGATATAATAAAACATACAAATTATAATAAATTTTCTCACAGCCTTTCCAAGAATGTACTAGTAGAGATCATCTCAAGCAAAACTCAAAATACAGTCAGTAAAAAGGACTAAAAGTGATAATAGATATGTAGCCAAAAAACCAAAATTTTAAAACCTTGTGTAGCTCATTTCTAATGTAATTCTAAAATACAATAATAATATATGGATCTAAAATTCAAGTGTTTTGAACCTGGGAGTAAGGGCAAATGAGAACTAGAAGAGTAAATATTATTTAAAAAATGGAAGGAAAATTGGTTTGCGAGAGATATTACTTAGTGCTAGACTTTGATACAATAATTTAAGTGCAGGTATATGGAATAAAAGCTATAGTTTCCAGTGGCACTTGAAATGGAAGAGTTACTTCACAATAGCTTAGGGAAACAATGGGGAAGAGATTAAAACAACAATAAGCAGAAAGAAATAAAATTTATCAACTTAACAGTGAATATAAAATACAAGATATGATTATAGAAAGATGTCCAAAAATATTATTAGTTAGAATTAACACAAGTAAGTTAAACCGTATAAGAAAGCTCAAGACACCCAGATTGTCTGAAAAGTCATCCAAGATTGTGTACCTATATAAAATATACCTACTACCAGTACTCTAAAATGAAGTTGAAATTAGATGTAATTAAGCCTGTAAATGCAAAAGAAATTAGACAAAGCAATGAAACAGCAATTTAGATTTTAATGTGAAAGCTGCAAATGGAACAAATAAAATCCTTTCTTATAAAACATATGCATCACCAAAAACAAATTTGGAAGTATAAGGATATTTAATAAATAAAAATAGAGACATTTTGACACAGTGGCAAATATGGCTATACATAATAAATTATGCATACTTTATGTCTATCTTCTGCATTACACAAACAAGGCACATTTTTACAAATTTGAGAAATTAACAAATTAACCAGGTGCTAAGATATAGATCAGATTTCCACAGATTCCAGAAAAAACTATATAGCCCACATTGTTTTTTTAAATAACTATCAAGTTATATAACTTTTAATTTTGAAATAATTCATTTTATCTTGAGATAAAGGAGAAATCAATGTGAAAATAAGAAACTCTTTAGAAAACCCTTTAAATAGCCCCCTTCATGTGATTAGTCCCTATCCCCCTCTTGCTTTTCTGTCTTCAAGATTCTTTATTTGACTTTTGAGATTGTCAGTGACAAAATAGCTCAATAAAAATCTCTTTATATTTAATCTGTATGTTGACTTCAATTTCCAATTTCTTTAAATAAACTTTCCACTCCTTTCTGTGATCCTTCTAGAACTCTCACAACGCACACAGTCATTTGTGTTGTCCTTTAAGTTTCATAGCCTTTCTTTTCTCTTTTCCATCTTTTCCTCTTCTGTCTTCTTTTGGAGCAAGCGACAATGAACACAGATGGCTTCAACATTGCTGGTTTTTTTTTTTTCAAACAACCATGAGTGAAAATTCTGGTTATAGTTTGCATTTATAAACTATAATTCATAGAAATTATCAAATACGTTAATTTATTCACTTGTTCTTAGTCAGCAACATGCTAGCGGGATGCATTTTTCTTATTGCTTTTCTGGTGATGCAAAGGATGACTAGCTTTAGTTGTGACAGTGTCCTTCTTAACTATATCTTCAACAAATGAGTTATTCAGTGCAGCTACTCCAAGTTGAGACTACGTAAAAAAGTTCTGATATAAAAATGAAAACAACCAGAAAGATAAAAAGTCAACTAATATGCAACAAAAAATTCATTGTAGAAGGTTCAAATGCAGTAAAGTAAGAGAAAAACAAAGCAAAAAAGGATTTTATTCATAATGTTGAAAAACTAAATAATAATTTTGTATCTTCATATATTTATATGAAACAGTTACATATAGTGGTAAACATGGTAAATTAGTAATTTGCAGTATTCTACAAGATAAATATTTTTTGAATGAAGAGGAAATGAAAAATCTAGATTTTTACTTTTTCAAATATCCTAATGAAGTATTTTGCAGAACTAGTTGCCCACTTTTGTAATGATTAAATGAATATTTAATTTACATGGGTGCATGAATCACTTCCATAATTTATTTTAAAAAATAGTTAATTATTTCAATTCTGTACATATCTAAATCAGTACTCTTTATCAACTAATTTAGTTAGTGCAATAATTTCAGGAGTCAACTTGAAAGACATCTTGTTTAAATATGAGATATTATTTTGCCATTGGAGATATTGGGTGTGTGCACATGCATGTGTATGTTGGTAGGCTTTTAGTAACAAATTTTTCATAACATATAATATTACAGATATTCCTGGATGATAAATTACTTTGTTTTTTAATATGTTCTTTTGTGAAGGTTTATCACAGGTTTTAAGAAATGTGCCAATACCTCGTGTTTCCATGAATTATCCACTATTATCTACATGAAAGCTTAATTAATAACCTTCATTTTCTTTTCGTCTCATTCTCTCTCCTCTCTCTACCTTCCTACCTTTCTCTTTCTCTCTTTTCTCTTTCACACACACACACAAACATACATGCTGTCACTTATCTGTAGGAATAGGAAATGACAAAGAACGCTGAGCATATCTCTGTCATTCTTCCAAACTGAGTTTACTCAACTAACCATAGCAATGTGCAATTTTAATGTTCCTAGAAAGTCCCATTTGACATGTCTCTTTTAGTCTCTGGAATGTGATGTGCTTAACTTAAGCAGTGCAGGAAAATATTCCCTGTTGATATTTTAGATTTGTTACTGTCTTACTTACTAAACACAAAGACAAGTTTTTGCTCAAAATTGTTCCAAGTCAATACTTTGTGCTTTAAAAAAATCACAATTAAGTTTATGTAAGTTAGTGGAAAGTAAGAAAGCTTCAACCAACATCTAATATTCAATTGTACTTTTCTATTTCTTCTTTTCAAATGCCCTAAAGAAAGGAAATGATCCAGTAGAATAACAAAAATGCACATATTTACATAAAGAAATAGCATTGTTCTGAATGTATAGTGTCTTTGCTAAAATGAAAGATGGGACCGGGTCTTTTCACTTATCTGAACAATTGGCACCTGCTTAGTTTTTTATTGAGTTAGCTTCATAACTAAAATAGTTGTTCAAATCTGCTTTCTGAGATTAGCAGTGGCTTCTCCCCTAATTTGAGCAACAATAATTAGAAAGGCACATGTACTAGCTTCCAGTTTGTACCAAATACATTTGTTTGAAATCCCCTGAGCTCCTCCAATTAGAAAACAAGTTTTTGAGTTAATATCCTTCAATTGTTAAAAACTTGCGTCACTACAAGAGCGCAGTGAAATGTACAGGTCCCAGCACGCTGGCAGCTGATTGTGAGGGGATGTGTTTGTTCCACATTTAGACTGGAAAGGGTTAGGAACTCTGCTTCCCAATGTGCTTAATGAATGAAAGGAAAATTGGACCCCTGAGCCAGAGTCGGTGACCTAAGGGAGTGAAAAATGTTCACAGGTTAACAAGGGCAACTGTTCCTTGCCATAATTCCCAGTGGAGGTGAACGACAAAGGGACCCCTGAACCTCTCCCTAGATATCATCTATTAATCCATTTTCTTCTAGGGAAAATAACAGTGTTGCTCTGGAAAGCACTAGTGTTGAACGTATTAAACTATGTTCATTGTCATTGCCATTGATTCACTCATTTATTCACACATTTTGTTTTAGTAATTTGTTTGATACGTTTAATTTAAGTGTTCCAAAAGACCTGGTTTGTCATTAATAAAACTTTAAACTGAAGGACACACACAATGTAACAGGCAAAGTCAGAATGTTAAGCTTTTGGCGACTTTTTAGTTTTATATTTTTCTCAATTTACATAGCAATGAGTGGCAATGGAAATTTTTCTTCCACAAAAGTGGGAATTATTTCAAACTTTTGCTCAGAAGCTTTTGTTTCTCCAGAACTGAAGTCAGTTCTCATCACCCCAGCCCAACCACACCACCCTGGTCAAGTTCACAGATATAAAATCTCTGATTGGCTGTTGGTGACTCATTCCTGGGGAGGAATCTTATCTTAACACCTGCCTTATTTTTAACATCCTTTTCAACCTCTTGTAGAAAAACAATAACCAAAAGGAAAAAAAAAATATTTGGGACCACTCCAGTTTTGAAACACCTGCCTTAGAGATAAAGACTGTAATTTTAGGCTTTCATAATGCCTTTACTTTTGGACTGGAATTTGGTCTGCATGCTGTGAGCATCCGCTAACTTTCTCAAACACGTGCTTGGCCTGGGTCTTGCTTCAGGCTAATAAATTACAAAATGACAAGATCATCTCTGTTACCATGGAAAACTCTGTGTATGAGACATTCTCTGAAACTCTGGCTTCACACTAAATGCATTTTATGAGTTGGAGGAACATTACAACATCAGCTCTAATGAATCAGTCAATAATGCTTTATGACTTAATTCCAGTCTGATACTGATAATCTTCAACTAAAAGTTTAAGATGGTATCCCAGGTTTATGTGACCACTGTGTACCAAAATAGAATCATTTTCAAAAATTACAGACAGGAACTGCACAGCTGGAAGCCAGGAGCAGCAGTTTTACGTGGGCTATTAAGAAAATTCACAGTTAGCAGAATAAAAAATATTTACATTACCTCATTTATTTTTCCCTGGATATTTAGATGTGTGCTGTATTAGTGCTTGTGAAGAGGTTATTTTAAGGGCACACACTTGTTTTAAGACTGCAAGTTCCTTTGCTATACAAATACCAGTCATTACAGAGCAATTTTATAATTTATGCTGTTATGCTAATTAGTTGTATTGTTTTAGTTTAATTAGCTTTTCTCCTAAAATGTAAATGCTCTGACACCAGCTGAACTCCAGGTAAACTAGAAACGATTCCGAGGGAAATGGTAAAAACGTATCAAAGCAAAATCCAGGAGCTTTGAAGAGCTCGCATGAAAAATCCAATTACCTAAGTTATGATTCCTGTATAGTAGGCAAAAACAAAGTATTTTAAAAATAGGTTAATAAAAAAAATAACTACATAACCTCACCAGAGTACTTTCATTTTGTTCTTTGGGACTCAGTGGACACTATGTTATTTAGTTTTTGTTTGTTTTGTTTTGTTTTGCTTTGATTTGTTTGTGGTTCTTGAGATTGAACCCAGGGCCTTCACACAAAACTAGGTTGTCAGGCATTTTGTTTTTTATTTGAGAGTCTTATTAAATTGCCTAGGCTGATCTTCAGCTTGCGATCCTCTGGCCTCAATCTCCAGGCGATTGCTGAGATTGCAGGCTCAGCTTCTGTTAGTTTGCTGAGGAATGATAGGAGGTGATAAAGAGTCAGCAAACAGCAGAGGAAGGAATGGGAAGAGATAGAGGTTACATAGTGATGGCAGGGAGTGTGCGGAGAAGTCGCTTTACAATAATAAATCTCAGCGTTGTGAAAATGTGGCGACCCTTCACTCACTGCTGGGATATGAAGTACCTCAGCCATTTTGGAAAACAGTGTGGCTCTTCCTCAAAAGAATTACCATAGGACATACTCATTCCTTTATGTTATAGAGTGAACTATAATTAATTCACAACCACCGTAAATCCAGAGTGCACAAGGCTGAGGGTTTCAGAAAGTGTAATTGTTGGGTGATTGAATCAATTTGAGAAGTTTAGAAGCTTAACTACATAGGCCCAGCAAGTCTACACCTAGGGCACAGAGGACCCACGCTAGGGAGGCTCATCGCCTGGATGGTATAAAGGGAAAATGAGAAAGGATGGATCTGCTTCTGTTCTTCAGAGAAGCTCCATTCAGTCTTCGCCTACAGTTTAGATGTCATTTCCTGGCTTCCAGCACAGACTCTTTGGTGTTAGCCTGGGATCCTTCAGCCTTCTGGCGTAGACTTCAGCTTTCTATAGTAGACGCTTCAGTTTTCCATTGCAGACCCATCACCCTCTTGATAGGGACTTGCATAGACACTGCAGTGAGCTCCAGACCTTGGACTGAATTCTTAAGTCTCCAATGTGCAGACACCCTCTGCAAGCTTCCTCATCCAGCTCTATAGTGACTGTCATAAGCCAATCTTGTAATTTCTTATACATCTCTATAGTTGGTGTTATATCTTGAATCTCACTCATATCTTATTCAGAAAAAGCTTACATGCTATTTTGGAGTTAGAGTTGATGCTGAAATGAGTTGAAACTGTTACAGATCACTGGGATGAAATGAATATAGTCATAGTTTGCATGTGAGAAGGCTACGAAATTTGGAGAACAAGAGTGCACAGCATTATCAACTGAATTGTACCCCTTTCCAAATTCACACAAATGTCCATTCCCCAGCTCTTGGAAATTACTAACCTAGACTCTGCCACTCTGGAGTTGCCTATTTAGGGTATTTCATATATTAGACATTATATAATATGTGACTTTTTATAATTATCATAATTTACAGTTATCTTTTTCAAGATCCACATAATAGAATGTAGGAGGCAAGATGGACATATTTAGTGAATGTTTAAATTTTTGAAAACTTTGTTACAGTAAAGGATTCATTATCATTAATCCTCATCAAAATACCACCCCCCATACACACACATACACATATTCAACACACTCACCCTATTTTTCCTGCCACTTTTCAAAGCAGTTCTGGATATCCTTTTTCAGGAGTGTCTTTACAAGGTGTGATGAAAAAAATTCAGTGACTGCCACTTATTCATGCCATTCAATGGAAAAGCGAGCTCCTAAAAACATTAGTGTGTGTCCTCATCTACTTTAGCACCAGATCTGGCTCTGTAAGGCAACTGGCTCTTCTACAAAATCAAAATGGCCATGAAAAGTAAAGGTTTTGAATCAGTTCAGGTTTTGAGGTCGCCTGAACAGTGCACTAAAGATGCTCAGGGAAGATGACTTCCAAAACTGATTCAGAAAGGACCAAAAAAGGAGGCAAGTGGGCTCAAAGGGGAAGGGTTCTGAGAGTGGCAATGTGTCCTTTACTGAGATTATGTTTTTAAATTCACACATTGACGGTATTTTCAATAATACCTCATTTCTGCATTGTATTAATTTTTTGACATAATATTCCATTGGTTAAATAAATAACCTGTGTTTATCCATTTGACAGTTGAGCATTTGGGCTGTTACTGTTATAAGTAATATTATTATAAACATTCATAAAAGTGTTATAATGTAGATTTTTTTGCTTTTAGAGGAATAGAACTAGAAATGAAATTACTGGGTCTTACAGTGACACTAGCTTTTTGAAGGACATATAAACTGTTTTCAAAACTGCATGAATAATTCCATTTTTGCTATTCATTAAAAATGTGTGACTACTAAACCCTATTGCTATCTTTTCCATTTAGCTATTATAATGACTATAAAGTGTTACCTTCTTTGGCTTTGATTTACATTTCTTTAAGACTAGTCTTGTTAATGTCATTTCACAAATTTTCATTTTGCTCTTTTTTATCATTTTTATTTTATGAAAAAATAAAACAAAAGTTCATTACAGAATAAGAGAATAATAAAATAGTTAATATACTGTGTATTAGTATCTTCAAAGTAGTTACTCATCGGTTTATATAAAGTCTGTATATTCTCTTTTGATAGATATCCATTCTAATATTCTACTCATTTTTAATTTGAGATGTTTGTCTCTTGAGTTACATTTTTAAAATTCTCAGTACAAGCGATTTATCATTTATATTGCTCATAATGTTTTTTAAATTTTATGAATTGTCTTTTCATTTTTATCATGCTATTATTTAAGACAAAGGTTTTAAATTTAGATTGTGTATCTGTCTGTTTTTCTTTGTTATTGTGCACTTACTGATAAGGTCATTGGTTAACTTGAAGTTACAGAGTTAGTCCTGCATTTTCTTCTAAGATTTATAGTTTGAGAACTCACATTTAGGTCTATTGTTCATGCTGAGTTAATCTTGTATATTGTATGAGAACAATTTTATTCTTTTGCATGTTCATATCCACTTGCAAAAAATCATCCGTTTTCAAAATATATTAGAAATTGAAAATATTCTTTTCTGCACTGTTTTGACACTCGTCCCTTAGATTAATTGACCATAAGTATGAAAATTTATTTTTGGACTTTCAAGCATACATTTTTCTGTATGTCTCCCTATGTCAGCACCACATATTATTGAATATTGTAGCTGTAAGTTTTTAAATCAGGCAGTATGAGTCCTCCATCTTTGTTCTTTTTCAAGACTATTTAGGTTTCTTCTAGGTTCCTTTCATAGAAATTTTTTAGTCAGTTTGTCAATTTATTCAAAGGTAATTTGACATTTTTTTTAAATAGGGAGAGATTGCTTTGCTTTGGTAAATCCATGGGGAGTATGGTCATTTTTGCAGTATTATATCTATGAACATTTATTTCCATTTTAGAATTCTTCCAGCAGTAATTTAAAGTTTCATATTTTAATTTTTTTCCTTAAATTTTACTATCAAGAATTTTGTTCCTTTTGGCACAAATGTAAGAAATAGTTCTCTTAATTTCATTGTTGGATTTTTCATTGATAGTGTGAGGTGGTTGAGCTTAGCTGTACCTCCTTAAATGATTGAGAGTTACCCAGGAGATCAGTAAAGCATGCTACTGAATGTGTCTGGGTGGTTCGTGGAGGCATGACCTTGGGCACTGACTTGTCCATTGTTGCCACTGTTCTTTTTCAGTGGCGTTGTTCCTCTCTTGCCCTTCCCACTCACCAGGAACTAAATGTCTTTGTCCTGCCATTTCCTTCTGCCATGATATCACTGCTTTGGAGCCAGTCAAACTTGGACTGAATCCCCTGAAACCAGGAGTCATATTAAACCTTTTCTTGTTAAGCTGTGGGTGTTGCACATTGTATCACAGCAGCAGGAAACCTGGCTAATACACACTATAAAAATAAAGATAAAGTTTGGAGTTTTAAATATTTTTGTGTCATACAACTTCATTGAACTTGCTCAAAAAATAGCTCTAAGTATCTTTTGGAGGGTCAGACCACCAGACACAGGTATGCAAAGTTAATCAAACATCACATTAAACAATATAAGCACTAAGTTGTCTCTTTATTTCAGTTACTATCATTTCAGAAATTTCAGGTGTGTGACTTCTAATTTCTTTTGTGTCTATGTCTTCTGGACTTGTTCTGGGTAGGCTGAATGTCTCGGATGGCACTCTGCTTTTTTTTTTTTTTTTTTGACATTTTCCTGTGTTCCTCTGAATTAGACTGTTGCTGAGTCCCAGGTGTTTCCTGCATTAACTGCTGGGCCCATGATGCAGGGGTTTGGGCTAGGCACCTGGGTTCCTCCAATCCAAATTTCCCAGGGTGGTGGAGATGTTCAAGGTGACTGCTCATCAACATTTCTCCAGATGGCAGTCAAACCCAAGAGGTGTGACTTCCTTTTCTCTGGCCTGGTGGTGGGTATGTGGGCTCATGGGAGGGATGCAGCCTTTTCTTCTCTAGGCCCAAGGCAGCTGGCTTCCAGGAATGTTTTGGAGTTTTTCAAAGCACCTTTATGGATAACTCATTCCAAGACTCTTTGAAGTATTTTGGTCCACTATACTGTTAGTTCAACCGGCATCACCAGCTCAGATATATATGTGTTGAATAAATAATTGCTGCTATCTCCAACAAATAACTTGGAAGATAGGTAGGACTCTTCATATAGAACAATCTTGTAGTCATGTCATAATCTCAAGTCCTGAGATTCAAACTAACTTAGGAACAACTCAAAAGTTTGCAGTTCTCTAGGCCACAATCAAACTAGATGTTGTAAACCCAACCTACTATCAACATTGCTCTGGTAAACAGCTGATATTCAGAACAGCTGATATTCAGAACACTGTGGTTGTGATACTACTGGTTTTCAAGTCTACCATGGGGTTGAAAGAGAGGAATGGAACTAGACTAAAATGCTACAAAGATCATTGGTACTTGCTGAGATTCAGTCAACCAGTTTTCTAAATAAATTCTCTTAGCATTATTGTGAGGTTTTGTCAGTTTCCAAGGTCTATAAGAGCTAATTTTGACTCTTGTTGGTTTTAATCTATTTCATGGAAGAAAGGATTTTTGCACTTCCTTCTCTATTTCACAAATGTCTCTCCTGCCTTCCTTGTTAGTATAGTGTAGAGTCATACATGATCTAGAGTTAATTAAATGTTTTGAATGATATCTTTGAAGATAGCATCTAAAACTAGAAAGATAAAAAATTAAAAATAGAAACATTATTGTGGTATCTCTTGTTATTTAAACACTCCAAACTCTTGGATCAGATCTTTTTGAATAAAAATCAAAGAACTTACACCATCTACTCAACAACTCACCATTGTTTGCTAAGCAGGCATGTTCACAGCTTTTACTTTATATGTGATCTGTTCCTTTAACTTGACCAGTTGATGAAATACTAGTCATTTGTCAAGTAACAACTCATTTCATAATTCAAATACTCATTTTCTGATGCCTTTCTGCAATTCCAGATATAAGATCTTTTCATATCTCTATTGTGCCAGTAGTATTACTATTTAAATCACATTTTTCATAGTTGTAACCATTGTTTGCCATTTCTTTCCTTATCACCTCTATGGGAGAGGTGTAGAATTTCAATTTTGTAAACCTGTGCTTAGAATAACACCTGCCATATACTATGAACTTCTTGTATATTTGCTAAATAATTGGTGAGAGAGTTGAGCGCTATAAACAAGGAAGTTTGAAAAAAAAGGAGATGATAAAAAGGACATGGTGTTGTTTCTTTTGATGAATACCTTTTAGTCAGCCTCTCCAACAAATGACAAATAACTGTTCCTTTTTTTCCTTGGTGAGGAAACTCCCTTTTAATTCACATAGGCATGCCTCTGTTTGAGCTGAGAGTAAATGATTCAGAGCTTAAAAGAAAAGACTTGGCATGGGCAAGGATGGGAAGAGAATTATTCAGCCAAAATATTTCTGTTCTCTTTTTCCTTCAACTCTAGAATGGGAGAAAACATAAAAGTGAATATTACATTAAGCATAAAACAAGAAAACTGTTCTCATTTTGATAATGGTGCTATTTTGATGAGAACAAGTATAATAAACACATAAAAAAGGAATAACCTTTTTTATAGGAAGTTATACTGGTTGACATGTCATATCTTTTCCATTTGTAGTTTCCCCAACTTTCTGATTTCTTTCCAACAAAAATTGGTGTTGGTAAGATGAATAAAAACCTAAGCATGGGAAGAAGTTGATGGATAGCTTTATGTGGTGTGCATGGAAAAATTCTCTTCAGGAAAGGCTCCAAAGTACTAACTGGAAAAGGGTGGGGAGAATAACTCATGTCAGTAAAGAGAAATTTATGAAAAATCAAAAGGTCAGAACTTTGGATATTTGTAAGTTAAGGTGTAGTTTAACTTCTGGAGAGATTCAACAACTACAATTGAACTGTATTACTTCCAGTGAAATTACTTGGCTCCAGTAGTTCATATTTCATTGCCTTTCTTGCCATGAGGACAAGTAAAATGTATGAGGCAACTCTTGGGACAAGTTGCACAATATTTTGGGGAGATCTTAAATCACAAACATATAAACTATTATGCTTATGTTTTTCTTCCTGTTTGATTACTGTAATTAACATTTAGTCACATAAAACATTAAAATTTTTCCAAATTTTGTTACACTCGATTTCTTCTTTAAAACTCCTTAAAGTGTTTTATTTTATATTTTTTTGCTTTTTATTGAGACAGGGTCTTACTACATACTTCAGGCTAATTTTGAACTCACTATATTGCCCAGGATGGCCTTGAACTACCAGAATCCTCCTATTTCAGCCTCCCAAGTGCTGATATTATGGATGTGTACCACCACACTTGGCCACTACAACTTTTATGCTTATAAAGTTATTATAATTTCTTTTAAAAGCAAAGCAATCTATGGGTAGTAAACCAATATTGTTGATCAGGTTAAAATCTAGAACTAAAAAATGCAAGTTGTACAAACTATTTTCTTGATACTTGATATAGAAAGCTATCAATTGATTAAAAAATAACATTAATGCAAATATATTACCTTGGACAATTTCCAGCAATTACAGTATCTGGTATTCAGCAAGACAAATGTGCTAATGTTATTGAACTGATGTGTTAAATTCTTCTCTCCCTTACATCTACCATCTATTTCTCTTCTTTATTTGTAAGTATAATAGATATTAATGAACATGAATGTTTAATAAAGAAAATATAATAAATCCACAATGCAAGATATATTTTTTCTGCTTTATTACAAAAATGCTACATGCTTTTATGAATTATCTTCAGTAAATGATTTCATAAAATTGTGTTTAAAACTCCCTGTAACTTTTTAAATTTAAAATATTAATAATGTGTTTCTAAGTATATAAATTTTCTTTGTAAAATCATCTTTTTTTCTTCTTTAATTAAATACAATATTTTATAAACAAGGAAAAATTTACTAGTATTTCCTAATCTCTACTAAAAGTATTATTCCACCTTTATATTGAGGAAAGTAAGTTAGACCAAGCTTAACTGACCTATCATTTTTCACATTATTACAAGCAACTGGAGCTCAGTTTGAACCACAGGAATGTAAGACTTCAAATTCTGCCCACCTGACCATAATAAATTCATCGTTCTTAGTATCAAAGTTCTAAATACCAGTTGTAGTTTCTGAATAACATTGATATTGCTTACATGATGTTTAAAACTTAGTTATCATTAAAGTTGTGGCTATTGACCTTACTGTCTTTATCAGTTTGATCTACCTGCTAAAATATAAGAACTTGTTTTTTCTTTTTTTTTTCAAATTCAGAAACCAAGAAACCTATTAGCTCTGGATCATTTATAGCTAATTCCTTTTTATTTTTTGACTTATTTATTTTATTGGTACATTGTTGATATGCATAATAATAACATTCATCATAGGAAATTTATATATCTGTACATGAACATATCTTGCTTCTTTTTTTCCATTCCCCTCCCTTCCCTTCAGCCCCTCTTCCCTTGATTATTTACAAAAGCTTTTTTATTCCATTTTTGTTTTCTACTATCTTTTGTTTCTCTTGTTCCTTTTTTCCTCTCCCCTTCCCCTCATTTGTTCCCTTTCTCATTTGAACATTTTGTTCCCATTTACCAATATCTGTTGTATAGTTTGGTCCTTATTTACACTTTCAGTTTCTCACACCAGATAAACCATGCAGTACGTGTTTCTGATTAATTTTACTGAAGTGTATGTCCACATGGTGTATCCATTTACCTAGTAATGCCTCAAGTTTATTGTTCTTTATGGCAGAGTAGCACTCCATTGTATAAAATCAACTCTTTATCCATTCATCAGCTTATGGGCATTTGGGTTGTTTCCAAGATTTAGCTATTAAAAATGGTGCCAATATAAATATGGGTGTGCATATTCCTGTGGTATGATGCTTTTAACATTTTTGGGAAGACACCAAGAAAGGGAATAGCCAGGTTGAATGGAACTTCTATTTAAGTTTTTTGAGAAATCTCCACACTGATTTCCACAGTGGTTGCACCAGTCTACACTCGCACCAACAGTGCAGAAGATTCCTTTTTCCCACAGTGTCTTTGTTACTTTTCACTTGTTGCTGAGACAGAACACCTGATGCCCAAAATTCGGGAGGGAAAGGTTTATTTCTTACACTTCTCAGGAGTTTCCGTCTATACTCAGCTGGCTCCAAGGCAGCCACCATGAATGGCAAGGCAGCCATTCATGGTGGCTGCCAAACAGCAAGGCAAACCAACAAGAGAGAGAAAGAGCAAAAGAGGGAAGAATCATGTTCCTTCCACCCTTACACTGTATGTCGGTTCCACCCCAGGCAAGTGCAGCACTCACATTACCAATTCCAGCTCTAGACAACAAACCAATCACAAATGCCAGACTCAGCCCCATGAGACCTTGATGGGGGACACAGGATCAAACCAATATGTTCCACTCATGACCCTCCAAGGACTCATGTATATCCTTTATACAAAAGACATTTAGTCTGTCTCCAACAGTTTCCAAAGTCCTAACAGTTTCAGCATTGTCAAAAAGTCCAAGTCCCAAATCTCCTCCAGGATCTATGGCAAACTCTTATTTGTAACCCCCTGTACAAATGAAAATGAGGTTAAACACTTCCAACATATAAAGGCACAAAATAAACATTACCATTCCAAAAGTTGCAAATGGGAATACAAGGCATTGGAACCAAAGCAAGTTCAAAATCCAGCAGGGCAAACACTAAGTCCTAGAGTTCTATACTCAGCATCTGAAGCAATCTGGTTGCAAGCTCCAAAGGGCCTGAGTGGCTCTACTCTGCAGCACTTTCAGGGATTTTAACTTCCATAGCTTTCCTTGGATGATCCACATTCCTGGCTTTTTTAAACCTTTGGGTTTTCCATTGTACCCTTGGCTTCACCCTTACATCTTTACATATTGTCCTCTGAAAGTGGGGCAGAAGCTACACATTTTCCTTGCACTTAAAACCAAGGCCATGTGGATGCCGCTAAGGTCTGCTGCCAGCTGGAGCAGCAGCCAGACTTTCCTTTTTCTTGGCTGTAGGGGTCGAGTGCCTGAATCACTGAGCTCTCTGAACCTATGCTGCCACCATTCTGGAATCTGCTGTGGCCACTGCCATTTTGAAACCTGGTGCGGCCACCACCATTTTGAAACATCCTGTGGCCTCTGTCTCCACTCTGGAACATGGTGCTCTGTGGCTTTTTCCTCCAAGCAAACTCTTTCACCTTTGAAGACCTGAGACTGCAAAGCGTGGAGGCTTGATGCTTCCAGTGATGCACCCAGGCCTTCTTTTTTATTCCTTTGTTCCTTCTCAGCAATCGAGGTGTCAGCTTTATCTTTACAGTCCTCAGCTTTCTGGCCATACTCACAACATTTTAAATCACTGTGCTGGGTGCTTTGTCTTGATTTGCAACATAAATCTGGCTAAAAGCCCTCAACAATAGCCAGGCCACCATTTCAACATTAGGTTGCTTTGAGTTTTCTTTTGCCAGACTAATCAGTCTTCTGCCCTTAATGTCAGTCTCAGGCAAAGTATCTGGGCACAAGCAGAATGCAGACAAACTTTCTGTTAAGCCATAACACACATTGTGTGAAGTTCAACAACCAATGCAGTCCTTATTCCCAGCAGAAACCTCCTGATCCTGGTCTTTACTGGCAGGCTTTCTATCAGCCTTCTGATCTCCTAAGCTCTGACCAGAATCTCCCTTACAGAACAGCCTAAGCTGTTCCAGGGCTACTCTTTCAGGTGACATCTCTGAACCTTTCCAAACTCTTCCCACAAGCCATTTCCAAAGGCTCTTGAACCACACGGTCAGGTTTAGTCGCAGCAATGACCTCACTCCTTTAGTACCAAATTCTGTCTTAGTTACTTTTCACTTGTTGCTGAGACAGAACACCTGACGCCCAAAATTAGGGAATGAAAGGTTAATTTCTTAGAGTTCTCAGGAGTTTCTGTCCATACTCAGCTGGCTCCAAGGCAGCACGGAGTGTCAGGGCAGCCAGCATTAAGGCCACCAAACAGCAAGGTGAACCAGCAAGAGAGAGAGAGCAAAAGAGGGAAGACTTGTGCTCCTTCCACCTTTATCGTGTATGTCAGCTCCACCCCTGGGCAGGTGCAGCACTGACATCACCAATCCCAACTCTAGACAACAAACAAATCACAATTGCCAGACTCAGTCCTGTCCAAATTACATGAGGCCTTGAGGGGTCACAAGATTAAATCAATACACACAGCTTCACCAGCATTTGTTACTGGCTGTTTTCTGAATAATAGCCATTCTTTCTGGAGTGAGATGGAATTTTAGCATTGTTTTAATTTGCATCTCTGGAATGATCTATGATGTTGAACATTTTTTTCATATATTTATTTGCCATTTTTACTTCTTTGAGAAGTGTCTATTCATTTCAGATGACCATTTTTGGACTGAGTCTTTAAATATGGGAAGGTTTGATGTCTTTCAATTCTACATATATATAGGACATTAGTCTGAGGAACTGCTGGCAAAAGTTTTGCAGTGCAAAAGCTATCTAATGTTGTTGATATATTATGATACTTACTATGTGATTGGGTCTTGTCCATAACGCCTTTGCTACACCAATGCCTTTAAGAGTTTATTTTGTATTCCTACAAAAGATATAGTGTTTCTGTTTTAATATTTAAATCTTTGATTCATTTTGATTTTAGTTTAGTACATGGTGAGAGAGGTAGATACAGTTTTAATTCCAGAATGTAGAAAGCCAGATTTTTCCAGAGCCATTTATTAAAGAGGTTATATTTCTTCCAGTAAAGGCATTTGGCTCCTTTGTCAAAGATAAGGTACTTAGTATATTTGGAGTTGTTTCCACATATTCTAATCTCTTCTATTGACCATCAGTTCTGTTTATGTATTTATTTATTTATTTGTTTGTTTTTTTGGCCAGTACCATGCTGTTTTTCTCACAGTAGCTTTGTAGTATAATTTCATTTCAAGGATTGTGATGCTTCAAACTTTACCTAGGTTACCTGTAATTGCTTTTGCTATTGTAGATTTCTTCTGGGTGCACATGAGTTTTAGGATTGTTTTCTCAAATTCTTAAGGTATGCTATTGGTATTCTGATTGGGATAGCATTAAATATATATAGCAATTTTGGAAATATGGCCAATTTCACTATATTAGTTCTTCCTATCCAAGAATAAGGGATATCTTTCCATTTTCTGATATTTTCTTCAATATCCTTTTTTCAGAGTATTTTAGTTTTCAATGTAAAGTTCCTTTGCTTCCTCCTTTAGATTGATTTTCTAGGTATTTTACTGTTTTGGATGCAATTGTGAAAAGTGCTTTTCCCCTTAATTTCTCTATCAGGAAGTTTGTTATTTGCATACAGGAATACTATTGATTTATTTAGTGTTGACTTTGTATCTATCTATCCTACCATACTTGATTATTAAATCTACAAGTCTTTTGAGGGAGTTTTGGGGGTCTTCTATGTAGAGTATCATGTCATCTGTGAATAATGATAATATAGCTTCTTCCCTTCCTATCCTTATCTCTTTCATTTTTTCTCTTGTCTAATTGCTCTAAATAATGTTTCCAGAACTATACTAAGAGTGGTGATACTGGACATCCTTGTCTTATTCCTGAATTTATAGTGAAAGCTTTCAGTTTTTGTCCATGTACTATGATGTTGGTTTTGGGTTTGTCATACATGGCCTTTATCAGGTTGATATAAAGACCATTAATTCCAACTTTCTGTAGGAATTTTTCCTTGAATGAGTGTTGGACTTTGTCAAATTTTTTTATGCTCCTATTGAGATTATCATAGGGTTTTTGTCCTTGGCTCTGTTAATATGCTGTATTACCATTATTGATTTGCATATGTTGAACCACCCCTGCATCCCTGAGATGAATCCTACTTGGTCATAGTGTATAATGGTCTTGATGATTTGCTGCATTCTGTGTGCCGGTATCTTACTGAATATTTTTGCATCTGTGTTAATTAGGGAAACTGGCCTGTAATTTTCCTTTTTGGTAGGATCCTTCTCTGATTTTGTTATCAGGGTTATGCTTACTTTCAGGAATGAATCTGGGATTATAACTACCCTTTCAATTTCATTAAAGAGTTTGAGAAGTGGCAGCAATTGGTCTTCTCTGAATTTCTAGTAGAATTCAACTGTGAATCATTCATGTCCTGGGCTTTTGGTTGTTGGTAGGTTTTTAATTACATCTTTGGCTTCATTGACTGATACGGTTTATTTAGAATTTTTTCATCTTCTTGTTTCCACTTTGGTATTTCATATGTATCTAGTCATCTGTCCATTTCTTCTTTTTTTCAATCTTATTAGAATACAGGTTCTTGAAGTAGGTATTGATGATTTTCTGGATTTCTGCAGAGTCTGTTATGATTTCATCCTTTTCATTCCTCATTGCATAGATTTGAGTCCTTTTGTTTTTGACAAGTTGGCTAAGGGTTTGTCAACTTTATTTAATCTTGCAAAGAACTAACTCATTGATTCATTAAATCTTTGTATTACAGTCCTATTCTCCATTACATTAATGTCTGCTCTGATCTTTATAATTTGTTCCCTCATACAAACTTTTGGTTCACCTTGCTCTTCTTTTTCTGGAAGCTTGTGGTCCATCATTATGCTGTTTATTTGAACTTGCTCTGTTTTTCTACTATGGGAGTTCACCACTATAAAGTTACCTTGTAGGAGTGCTTTCATTGTGTCATAAATTCTGGTATGTTGCATTAGTATTATCATTTAATTGTGGAAATTGTCTAACTTCTTCTTCATATATGTGTGTGTGTGTGTGTGTGTGTGTGTGTGTGTGTGTGTAATTGAACTCATGATTGCATGATTGCCATGCAGGCACTGTGCCACTAAGCTACATCCCTGTTACTCTTCTTTAATTTCATGTGTGACTCATTGGTTGTTCAGGAAGTTGCTATTTCATTTCCGTGTGTTTTTGGAGATTTCATTGTTTCTTTTGCTGTTAATTTTCAATTTCATTGCACCATGGTCAGATAACATGCATGGGATAATTTTAATTTCTTTTTATTTACTTAAGCATATTCTGTGAGCTCGTATATGGTCTATTTTAGAGACCATCCCCTGGGCAGCTGAGAAGAATGTGTATTCTGTTGTGTGGCGCAACACTCTGCAAACATCAATTAACTGTATCTGTTCAAAAGTTTGGTTCAGTTATGGTATTTCACTGCTGATTTTTCATCTAGAGTGTTTCATTTGTGAGGTCCTACATTCAAATTGCATTAGTGTTTATTTAATTTTCCACATCCATTAATATTTGTTTTATATAATTGGATGCACAAGTATTTGGTGCATATATATATATATTATATATATACATATAATGATTGTTATCTCTTCCTCTTTGGTTGTTCCTTTTTTTTTTTTTGCATTGGTTGTTCCTTTTACAATGATGTAGTGACTTCCTTTGTTTCTCTTAATCAGTCTTGGCTTGAAATCTGTATTGTCTGCAAATAGAGTAGCTACTCCTGCTTTTTTTTCTGAGGTCCTGCCACATGGAGTACTGCTTTCGATCCTTTGACTTTCAGTCTATTAATTTCTTTTAAAAGTGAATGTGTTTCTTTCATGCAGCATATTGTTGGATGTTGCTTCTTGATCCATTCTACCAATCTTTTCATTGGTGAATTGAGACTATTAACATTGATATATATTGAACTATTCTTGTCATGTTACTTTTCTGTTGTTGATTTTCCTTTTTTCCCCTCTGCTTAATTGCTTAACTTGCCTTGTGAGTTCATTCTGTTGAGCATCATGGAGTTTTATTCCTTATTGTCTCAGTCCAGAATGTCTTTCAGAACATTTTGGAGTGCTAGTTTGGTGATTATGAATGCCATCAATTTTTCTTTATCATGGAAGTATCTGATTTCTCCCTCAGTTTTGAAAGAGCATTGTGGACACATCAGATTGTGTTGAAGGGTGTTTCTTTTAGGGTTTGAACTACTTCACTCCAAACTGTTCTTGATATCGGGGTTTGTGTTGTGAAGTATGCTGTGATTCTCCTGGGCTTTCCTTTATATGTGATTTGTTTCCTTTCTAACAGCTTTTAATTCTTTTTCTTGTATTGAATTTCTGAAATCTTGACTATTATATGACTTGTTGGGTTTGTCTGTTGTTGTTTTGCTTTGTTTTTTGATCATGGTTAATTGAGTTTTATATGCTTCACTTATCTGTATGTCAAATTCTTTCTCTGCTTATGAAATTTTCTGCTATTGCTTCTGTAAACGGGTTTTCTATGTGCTTTGTGCTCTCTCCTGCTTTTTTACTGACTCTGGTCAGTCTTATGTTATTCTTCTTGGCATCATCTATCAGATGTTGGGTAGATTTTATGTGGTCCCTTGCTATTTTCAAGAAATATTTCTTTCATGATTGCTAATCACAATCCTGTCTTTTATATCTGATATTTTGTCCTCACATTGGCTCACTCTGCTGAGTATGTTTTCAATGGAAATTTTAATCTCCTGGATATCTATTTGAATCTGCTTTATGGATTCCACTTCTTTCCTATGTTGAGTGTTCATGGTTTCCATCATTTTGCTAAACTTCTCTCTTTTTTTAATGCATCTCTGCTGCAGAGTCACCAAGCATGCCTTTCATTATGGTCACCATTTCTGTAGTTAACTGAGAAATTATTTCTGATTTGATTTTTTTCTTCAGTCTCATTCATCTACTTTGTTACATTCACTTAACACTTTAGAGAGTCAAGGTGGGTGGCTTTTGAATTGTTCCATCTCATTGCCTTGTGGATTTTCCCTTGGTTAGCTGAAAGTCTATGGTTGCATTTCTTAAGTGTCTTCTCATTTTCTTTTTCCTTTTCTTTCTTTCTTTCTTTCTTTCTTTCTTTCTTTCCTTCCTTCTTTCTTTCTTTTTTGTTTGATTGTTTAATTCTGATCAATGCTTGAAAATTTCTTATGGAAGATAGCATTACTGGTAGTACCTAGAACCCTTAGGAAATGACTGCTTCTCAGAGATGTCTTCCAGGTATAGCTGGTTTCTGGAGTTTGAATATCTTTCAAGATCCTACTTCTTTCATGTATCGGAGTAACAAATTGCTCCCTACTTGTTATTTGTCACTGGTCTTACAGTATTGTTTATGACCATTAGGCAATCTCATTCTTGGCTTACCAGAAAGAAAAACTGATTACAATAATTATGCCACCCTAGCTAAAATAGTACAATCAGCAATAACAATAGCATCAAACACAGCCTAGAAGCTAACAAACTGGTAACTATTAGTTTGCCATGTTTAACTGTATGAACTAGATTTGTGGGTATATAACAAAATCTAAAATAAACCTGAAAATTTTGCACAGTAAATAACCCCTTAATATGTGATTTTACCCCTGAGGGAGAAAATTTAAAAGGGAGGAAGGGAAAAAATAGAGAAATAGAAGAAGAGAAAGAAATTAGAAGCAAGGCTCTAGGGAAAAAGAGGAAAAAAAATCTTCATTTCAAGGCATGTTTCTGTTGTTACTGGTAGACAAAGTGAGCAGACATAGTCCAGATTTATGCTGATTAATCCCAGCAAGCCAGTTGCAGCTTTACAGTGAGGTAGTGGGTATTCACAGCGAGCCTGTACTTTTATTTCCACTGAAGTTCAAGCTGGTTTCTGGCTGTGAAACCTGATTTGTTCAGTTCATAGCACTTTGTGTGTCTGGTCGCAGCTTGAACTTGGCTCCTTAATCTCCTGGCAACTTGAACTTGGCATTTCACTTATTATGTCTATAGTGCATAATGTTTATGCTCCTTGTGGGAAATTGGTATATGTACATAGCTCACCTTACTTCTTTTTTTCATCCTCTTTTCTTTCCCTGTCTCCCCCGTCCATTTCTTGCACTACTTATTTTTGTACTACCACTTAAATAAATTCTAGCTTTTGAAGTTCTGAGGTCAACCTTTCTTCCTTCATGACTCACTTACTACTTCTCTTTTTTTCAATACTAATTTTGTAACCTCCCCTGTGTGGCAGGTAATATACTAATGTCTACACAACAGGGAAGACTTTTTACAAAAGTGAATATTCCTATCCTGTTGTGGCCTATATGTTAATGTTTTTTTGAATTAGGTGTGAACTGATGAGCCATGGTTAATTGGAAACAGTTAGTACAGTAGTAGTACTGAAAAGGGACTTGAAAGCCATAAGAAAAATAAATAATGACCCTGCCTGGGGAATGGTGAGGGCAGGTATACTATAACATGGATCAGAAGAAATCCCATAAACATATAGCAAGGTCATGATCTTTTTAAACACTAAAAAAAAATATTATTAATGGGAAGTATCAGCATGTGATAGTGAGTTTGGAAAGACAGTTTTTCAAGGGCCAGTCAGAAATTGGAATATACAGAAATCTCTGTCTTTTGGTTGCAAGACTTAAGTCCAAAAGGTTAAACTGTGGTTAGTTTTAGTTTGGGAACGTCAAGTGGAAAAAGAAGGACATATTGCTGCCTGGAAGATGGTACAGCACTCATTAAGCTTGTAAACCTGATTAAGACTTTGAGGCTTGTGTTTAATATTTTATTGCTAGAATATAAGGTGTGAGAAATACTAAGTTAGAGATATTATACTTAATCTTAGCCAAAATGCTGAGAAGCAATATGTTATGGATGATATGAATTCACTTTTCTGGTTTATCATCTTTACATCATTGCTAATAACAGTCAGGATTAGTTCAATCCCTGGGAAATATCAGAACATGCAGGCATCCCTTAAATGATCTTAGTTATATAGAAAGAGGATGATGGTGCCCAATATTCAGACAGATCATTAAAACAGACAACAGAAAAGCATAAGAAAAATAAGACTTTGAGAAATGCCTATGGGACTTGTCTTCTTTCTTAAGTTTTTGAATGAGTAATTTGTCCCCGGATACCACAGTCTTCAATTACTCATTCCAAAACTGCTTAGAACATTTTTGTGACTTTTTTTAAGAAACACTTTTCCAATTAGTATTCCCAGTTTATATAAATGTAGTTTTAAAACTATAGCTCCTCTGAGCATTTTTATTTTATGATATACAGGATGCTATATTTTTGAATTGGGCAAATCTCAATTGACTTTACATTTTGGCCTCCCAAGATCTTGCTCCATAATAATGAATAAAAGAAACTTGATTCCTCTGAGCCTGCATGTAAGTTATGGCAGTCTCATAAATGCTGACTTAGATTACTCTGGAGAAGCAGGAGAAGGAACTTCCCTACAGAAGAGCCAGTAAGAATCCTCTGCCTAGATCCAGGAGGGAGAGTATGGCATATATCACAGCACGGTGCATATAGTTTGGCTATCAGAGTTTATATCATTGTGCTTAAGAACATAGACTCCAACCGTGAAATAACTGTATTCCTCTCAGCTCTGCCTCTTGCAAGTTATGTGATGTAGTGTAATTCATCTAATTTTTTCCATCTCTACTTGCTTACTAGTAGAAGTAGGAATCATACTGACCATAGAAGTTCATATATATACAGTGATTTGGCCAGAAATCATAGTTATTATTATTAACATTGCTATTGATGATTAGCATTCCGCTGCACAGGTTTTGACAGTAAGTGCTTCAGCTATGGTCAAACTAGAAGTGTGGCTATTTTCCATTAGATTCTGACAGAAACCAAACTGACTTTCATAAAGCCCACTGACTTCTTACTAAAAATTCAGGTTCAAATGACTGCAGCAGAAGTCATACGACTGACATTTTGATCAGCTACCCTGAGATTGTTTGAGAGCTTTATAAGAGAACCCTTTTTCTGGAATTAATGACATACATACCCTTCCAAGCCACCAAACCTTGCTGCCAGTAGGCAAATTTGGAATACAGACTAAAAATCATTTTGTATATTTGATCTTACCAAGGTCGGAATTAAATTTGTTTTCACTTTCCAGATACTAAACTTAGCATTAATTTTCTAGCAGTTTCATTGTACTTTAATTCAGAATTTAGGGTTAATTAAAATTCTGAAAGTGTCCCCACTATTCTGCAAGTCTTTGAAGCAACAGACAAGATGAGCTTCATTTCATTGCTTCTCTTGTTTAAGCAACTACCTATTTCAGTTCTATTGTTTTCAGTGAGAAAGTAACTTCATGTGTGCTGACACATGTTCAGTGGTTTTAAAGAAATGTTGATATTTTGTCTTTCGTGCATCAAGTCAGTCTTCTTTTCTCACTATTTTGCAGCTCTGCCCTCCAATTTCTTTGAAGCCACTGTCCATTTGACATGAAAAATGTATTTACAGTCTTGGGCTAATTATTTCAAGGGGAGGTGAAAAAAAACCTTGAACATGGCATGATTAATTCCATATGTTTAAACTAAAGCAATTGCACACTTTAGAATTTCTTTGTAATGACAAATGTTCAGCAATTCACTTTTGTTAAACATCATATTCTATTCCTTCAGGGCCTGGCTAAGACTGTTCTCCATGTCTTCTGAAAGCTAACTCTATTCCACAAAGTGTTTTATAGATCATAAATATTTTACTTTGTAATTTAACTCGAATGAACTATAGTTAGTTCTTGCAAATTATCATCATCTTCTGTGTCATTTTTTGAATGTTTAGCTCCTTGCCTATCTAACTTCCTCTCACAAAAACAAATAATGCCTTGGTGGATGACTCTATTCAGGGTCTGAGATGAGGAGCTGTACTTGGAACTGAAGGCCAACAGACTAGTATGGCATTCACCTTCATATCAGACCTGTTGTGTCTAAATTCAAGTCTGGAACTAGATCCTAGATATCCCACTCAGTAGCTGTGCTATCTTGGGTCATTTAGACTTTCTAATTCTCATATTCCTCAACTGTTTATGAGGTTACTTAATGCTGGAGTACTCTTAGTATACATTAAGATAAATTATTTGGAGTGTTTCACATGATGCCTCAATAAATGATAACTGTTACTATTTCTGAAAATATACATTCATCCAAAGTCTTTGTGAAATAACTAGCTATTTAGTTTAAGTTATCTGGCATTAAGGTATGAATAAACAGTATACAAGTGTACTTTGGTAGTGACGTGATGTAAATAGAGCTTTAAACATATGCAAATAACTTTAAAGTCCTTGAGAATAAAAAGAAACAATATGAAAATCATATTACCAATTTTTTTGAAGAATAAGAATGATAAATGCTCAATGCCACAATCTGTCCATACCTTGATGACTTTTCCTATTACATTTTCTGCATTTTCATACTATTTTCTGGCCCTAATAATTTAGCAACAAAATGTTGATAATTATTTTGTTTACATTAAGTTTACTTATAATATTCTGCCCCTAATGACTTTGTTAAGATCCTCCAGAAGATAGGTGTATATGTCTCACCCTTAAATGCATCGTTTCTCCTTCATCTGACTTGGTTATCATCGTGCCTAAAATCCTATAATCATAGGCTAATTAGTAAGTCACTGTTGAATAGCTCATTCTAGCGATGTCATGGTTTGAGATCATTAGAAAACACAGGGGACTTGGATCTCTTGTCAATGGAAGACTTAGTACTCCATCCTCTTGTTATTCAAATAGGCATATGTTCCAAGACCTCCAGTGAATGCCTAAAATGTGACATTTCTGAATTCACGTATACGATATTTTGTTTACTCAGATACACTCATTCTAAAGTTTAAGTCATAAATAATATACAGTAAGAGATAAACAACCCTAACTAATAGCTAAACAAAACAATCATAGCCGTATGTACTTTCTATCTCTCTTATACCCTATTGTCCTATATTCACCCCTTTTGAGATGAAATGATACAATGTATATGTGGTAAGAGGAACCCAGGAGAAGTATGTAGGCTTTGTAAACTTCTACTATTATTGACTTTCTGACAGCAAATCACAGAATGACCAATTGCTTTGTGTGATCCTGGATCATCAAGTCAAGATCATGTTGATGGTGGGATCCTGTTTAACTGAAGATTTCTTGCTGAATATTATTGTATTTCAGAACATTACTATAATATCACAATTGGAAGTTCCTATTTCTATTTTTTTTCTACTGGGAATCAAACTCAGGGCCTCACACTTGCCAGGTAGGCACTGTGCCACTGAGCTGTATCCCCAGTGGAAGTTCCTATTTCTTTCCGTTTAACTTATCAAAGTGTTATTGTGGAGGATATGAGTCTTCCGAGATCACATGGGTGACTTTTGTGCCATGCTCCATCTGAGAATCAGATTGTGTAATTTTCTCCTTTAATGTGTGTGGAACACATTAGTAAATCCACATTGTTCATTCTGCTAATATTTTTTATCTTCTTCTTGTGTAGATGGCTAATTAAGTTCTTCCAGTTTCTAATTTGTTGACAGATCTTTGAGTATATTTTTCTATTCTTCTTTCTAATAAAAGAAGACATATTTGCAGTATGTAATGATTACATTTTTATAGGAAGTTGGAACATGTACATAATACACCATAATTCTTTTTTCACCCTCTTTACTCTCTCCTCTTCCTCTACTTCTTGAATCAAACACACGGGCAAATCCTTTCTACCAACTGGTCTAGTTAAAAAACAATTCCCTTAGCTTCTCCATGGAGACCTGGGAAGCCTTTAAAACCAGGCAGAGCTTCACTCCATACATGTTTTCAGCAGGCATTTACAGCTGATGGTTTTAATTCACTTGCTACAACTCTGAAAAATGCTATCACATCAACAATAGTGAGTGATTCTCAGCACTGTTTTATGACCAGCTTAGGATCTTTATCAATAGCTGTTTACATGCTACTAAAGACTAGGTGGATGTATATGTTTTTGAAAAACTTAATGATTTTCTCACAAGGGACTGAAGCAATGTACAGAAATTCGTAATTTTCATTGTTGTAGCAAACAAATTCAAGATACCCAAACGTGTTGTCTATTCTTAGGAAGACTACATTTTATACTTCCTCTTCAAGCACTTATTCACCTCTAGGCTTAACCACTGGAGGAATGATTTGAAATAAACATGATCGAAAACCCACACTTTCTTATTATGTTGGCAGAGCGTGGGCAGTTCTCAGTTGTGTTAGTGAGAGTGTTTGAGTTCCTTCACTGCATACACAATGCTGGGCTTTCCTGATGCCAGTGGTGTTGCCAGCACGATACCACAGTTTATCTGTATATTTTATGCCCCATTATCTCCTTTCACTTTCATAGTTGTGAATTTCAAAGGGAATCTTTTTTTAAAAGCCTATTTCTTTGGCAATTGATGATTTGCTTTGGATAATATCTCTTCTCTTTAATCAATCTTTTCAGTTCTGCTGGATATATGTCAACAGCTTCCTCACTGGCAGATGTAACCACTCTAGTAACTTTTGTGTTTTTCAGTTCAAATCAATTCCTAAATCTGCGCAACCACTTCATACCTTCATGTCTCTTGTTTCAGGGTGTCCTTTGGCGTTGGATTCCTATGGGTTCAAGTGTTTCCTTATGTAACATGTCGCTTTCAATCATAATACATATAGTGTTCATGCCTTATATGCACAAATTTAATGATATTTCTATTTAATTAGTCACTTACCAATCATCATGGCTATAATTTTTGCATTTTCATGGGTGACAGAATAACTAGCACAACTTTTTTATTCTTTACAATTTCACAGACTGATCTATCTCTATTTTAGACCTTATCAACCTCACTATACAATGTTTTCATCTTTCCCTTCAGTACAGAGTATTTACTTTTTCACCTAAAGAAAGCACTGTGGCTTTCTCATTGGCATATTAAAATCATCAGCATCACTACTTTTGTGCTTTGGGACCATTGCAAAGTAAAATAAGGGTTCCTGAATATATGCTGTGCAGCACCCTGTGGCTATTACTCTGATAACCCACATGGAGACTTGGTGACACACACATGTGGTGAACACAACGTGGATGTGGTGGACAGAGAGATGACTCACGTCATAAGCAGGATAGAGGGGGACAGTACGAAACTGCATCAGAGCAGTGCACAGGTTACAATGCATGAATTGCTTATTTCTGAGATGTTCCACTTTTTTTTTTTTGACTGGGCAGAAATTGAAACCATAGATAAGAGGGGACTATTGCATTCCTGGGATGGCTGGGAGAGTTGCTGTTCAGCTCTGCTCAGCTGCAGGGCTTGCTGTCCTTGATGAAAATTGACTCATCTACTGGAGTTCACTTTCCCAGGTTGCTCTTCAAGACATCTGGGACACTTTACTAAAAATTACAACTTCTTTCCTGCTTCACTCTTCATACCCCTTCTCTCTTTGTATCTTTCTATAGCATCTCTATCTGAATTGGACAATATATTTTTGTTTATATGGTATTGTCTATCTCTCCACATTGGGATGAATAGTCTATTCTACTTATTATTATATCCCAATTGTAAGTATTTGATACATAATTGTTACTTAATGATGACTTGTTAATCAGTTATGAATTCCAGAGTAAATATCCTAACCTCTGTTGAGGAAGAAGGGTGAAATATGAAAGACTTAATAAAAGAAAGAAAAACTATATTTGATAATTTAAATTTTCCTCAAATTCAATTTCAGGGATAAAAGGCATTTGGATTTAATAGTGAAATTCTGCTTTTGCACTTCATTATTTGTCCTCAATCATTTATAGAATTTGTCAAAATCTAGGAAGGAAAGAAATATGTGTTAGTCGATATATTTTCCTTCTTATTATGTGTGGAGTTATCTAAGGACGCTCAGCTATCTCTCTTTCATTTCAAAAATGTGGTCGTTTTAATTCTTAAATTTGACTTCAAATTACCCTGAGCATATGTGACTTTCTGTCATTGAATACTTTGACTTTATACCTAAAAATCTCCTTTTAAATGAACTCTTTGAAAACTCTCCAGATACAGTGGAAAACTGTGTGATGGTTGCCCTCACTCAGAGCAAATATTAGGGACAGAAAACCTACAAGGTTCTAAGTTTAAGATGGATCACCTGTAGAAGAGAGGTTGGGAATGAAAAGATTTCTGCTTTCCAGGATACTTGGGGTACAAACTACTGCTAAAACATCTCGTCTAGTAGATAACTACCTCTGGCAATGTCTCAACTACAAACAGGACAATTGCACAGTCACAAAGAGATTTGTCAAAAAATATAGCCTATAGCTTTACCAACCACCTGCCTCAGCATCTCTGCCCATCTGGAGAGGCTAATAGGGTTGGATGACAGGTAGCATGTTCTAGAGTCAGGACACACTAAAGACTCTTACATCCAGATAAAACTAGGCATGGTGACATGACATAAAAATTGACTATATCCGATGTGTTGGCCAGTTGAGATACACAGATCTTCTTAGATTATGCCAGGATAACCATCCTGTCATTTTTCCTCTTCACAATCCTAGAAAGCCTCAGGCCGTCCTGTCTAGTCAGCACAAAAAGCAGGAGAAAGATCAACTGAGATGTCCACAAATTTTGGTGGACCATCTTATCTTCTATTTTCTTTCATCTAAAAGAAACTTCATGCTGGTGTGATATTCCTATGATGTCTACAGTTGGTTAATGTGTATCTGTTGATTTTAAAATATGAATGTTGACAAGTGACAGTTAGGTAATGACAATTTATAAGACTTTTATGTATTTCTAAGCATTTGTTTATTTTAACTATTGAATGTAGACTTGGAACCTCCTCAAAATATAATGTTAAACATATGCTGCTGATTTAGAACTCAATATATTGCTTAAAAGTATTTATGAAAATCATATGCACCTTGAAGTGTCATAGGATACACTTTGGCAGAATACACTTGTGCATTTTGTAATATGTATTTAATCAGAAGATATTAAATCTATTATTTTTTCAAGAGTTTGAGTTTGAGGCTAACTTAGTGATGATTATAAAACAAAGGTTTTCAGTTATATTTATTACATGATTTGCCCAATAGACATGGTTAATAGCATTGATATACTGGAATGATACATAATGTACAAGCTAACTTGGTTATAGCAGGTATTAGTGACATTTTTATCAAGATATAATATGTCACTGGACTTCAGGATCTGGTAGCAAATGCTCCTGGAGCACTTGCAATAAGTAACAGAGAAAAAATTGTTTTCTTTGGCTTGTTAGCCAGATTGTAATGTAAAATGATAGAATAATCCTCATTGTACATGTAGGTCCATTCCTTCCATTGCACTTGCCCCAGCAATGATTCTCTACAGAACTCTTATGATGAGTTGTGTTCTGTCCCATTGTTTACATGAGAGAGTACCATAAAATATAGACTAAGACTTTATTTATAGCTAAAACCCAGGGACAAACCCAACTCAGGTTTTTGAGCAAAGATTCAGGAAATGTTTTCTATTTTTTCCAAGAACACTATTCTCAACGTTTTTTGTTTCATAAAATAAGTCATATTTACATGCATGCTTTACCAAATATTCAAAGAAATATTATTTCTTTCATGTGATAGCATTGTTGATGAGCCCTGCACTGAGATTTTGTATATTTTCTCCTCCACAAACAGAGAAATTTCTATCCCAGAGTCCAAATTTACCAATATGCTGGCCTATTACACCCAAATTCCTCTCAGGGTGCATTTGTGTCTTCAGTGTCCATCTATGTCGGCCTGAAAGCACACTTTATTGAAGAAGGGGTGTTATTTGTTTGTACCACAGAACTTATTTGGCTAATGAGTTCACAGACCAGAGTAGTCCACCTTCCTCTGTAAAAGTATAAGGCCCTTAAAATGAAACAAGACACACACTCCAAAGGCACTCATTTTCCTTGTTTGACTTAAAATTTCTCAAGATTATTTTCAACTGTATGATGTGTTAGAATATCTTTTCTCTTGTGCTTTTCAAGTTTTTGTGTCTTGTAGGAAAATCTACTGACCAAATGACTATAAGAAGAGATTGCACTATCATCATGATTATTGGTGGCCTTGGTCTGTGGTTTCCTCATTCCCTAGGGACAAGCATGGCTGGCTGCTACCAATTTTCCAAAGCCTCTCTGCTAGGTAATTGCCTTGGCCTAAGGTTACTCAAATTCTTGATGTTTTTCTCCTCCCTACCTCCCTCCCTCTCCTCTTCCTCCTTGTTTCTCCATTATGCTCTTGATCTTACATGTCCTCCCTGCAGTCCCAAATCTCATGTACTTAGAAGGTGATTAGATCATAGTGATGCAGTGCCCATCACTGATTCCATCTATGGGGTACAGTAGCTGAAGGTGCTGTTAGGAGATGGAGCCTGATCAGAGGTGCGTCACTGGGGCTGTGAGGTGGAAAGGTGTGTCTTGTTACTTTTCTCTCATTGTTGAGACAAAATACCTGGTGCCCAAAGTGAAGCAAGGGAAAGTTTATTTTTTACAGCTTTGGGGTTTCAGTCCATACTCAGTTGGCTCCAAGGCAGCGTGGTATGGTGGGCCAGCCATTCACGACCACTGCAAACAGCAAGAGCCAACAGAGCCAAAGAGAGAGAAGACATGCCTTCTTCCCACCCTTACAGTATATGCTGGCTTCGCCCCTGGGCAGGTGCAGCACTCATACCACCAATCCCAGTGCCAGACAACAAACAAATCGGGAACACCAGACTCAGCTGCATCCATGATTGCATGAGGCTTGAGGCAGGTGGCCACCCAGAAACAAACCACAGCAAGGTGTATTCTTGTCCTTGGCTCATCTCTTCTCTTTCTCTGCTTCCTGGAAGCCTTAAGTTGAACACTCTTTCCTCCACCATGATCTTCTGCCATCCTGTTTGTGTCTTAGAGCCAGGAGACCCTAGATTGTGACGATGGACTGAAACTATGAGCCAAATTTACCTCTCCTTTAAGTTGTGGGTATCTGGTATTTTGTCCCAGCCAATGAAAGTGGCTGTCTGTCTGTTTCTGTCTTTCTCTTTCCTTTTCTGGTTTAATTTGTCATTTTATATGATTTCATTTTCTCACCTTTCTTAGCTCATTAATTATGCATCATTTTTACAAATTTGTGATTGCCTCAGGGTTTGCAGTATAAATTATAGGCAATCTTAATTCATGTCCAATAACAGTGGAGTATATCATCCCTTCATGTGTAATGCAGATACCTTACAATAGAACATTCTCAATTGAACCCTTCCTTCTCTTGTAACATTGCTGTCATTTATTTTACTTTTGTGTAGCTGTAAGTGGCAAATATGCCTTCCTATTCCTTTGAATAAGTCATTATCTGTCAGATTAAGGATGATAAAAGCAAAAGATTTGCCTTCATTTAATTCTTTCTTTGATACCAAGTCCTTTTTTTTTTATACATACCATGTTTCTGAACTAAATGCTTTTTTCTTTCTGAAGAACATGTAATTCTGGCAAGGCAGTTCTGGCAGCAAATGCTCTCAACCTTTTTCTGATGTGATTTTTTTATTTTGCTTTTAGTGATAATTTTGCTGGATATAAAATTCTAGGTTGGTGATTTTTTCTCTCAACACTGTATTTCAGTCTAATTTCGACTTGGTGGCATGGTTTCTGAAGGCAAGCCTGATGTAACTTTTAGCTTTGTTCATTTGTGCATAGTTTGTTCCCTTCTCCTGTCTGACTCCTTTCAATATTTTCTTTGTCCTTCACATTCTGAAGTTTGAATATTATATAAGTGCATTTTCTATATTTATTTTAATGGGTATTCTTTGAGAACCTTGAGGAAGGGAAATAGCCAGTTCCAGCCTGTTATAGTTTGTGTCTAGATTCCCCCTTCCCCCGCCCCGCCAAAGCCTGATGCAGTCATATGTGGGGCTTTTTCAGAGGAGGTTGGTTCTAGGGTGTGAGATGCTAGGCTCAAGTGTACTAGTACTAAGGCTGTGAGTGTTACCTGTCTTAAATAACCTGCATAAAATATAAGATTTAGAAAGATCGTGATTTTTGCCTGATGCTTTTGCTATCTTCTGTTTGCCACAAACTATTCTCCTCTGCAATACCCCTCTACCAAGCCACTGTGCCTGAGAGTGAGTCAACTATGTACTGAAACCTCTTCAAACTATGAGCTAAATAAATCTTTCCTCATTTAACTTTGGGTATTGGTTAGTGGATATTTTGTCTCAGCACTGGGAAAAATAAGACACAGCCTCTTTAGACTTTTAGTACAAAAGCAAAAAAGAAAGAAAGAAAGAAAGAAAGAAAGAAAGAAAGAAAGAAAGAAAGAAAAAGAAAGAAAGAAAACAAGCTTAAAAGCATTTTGTAAAGGTTGTAGCCTAAGGGCACGGGTTTGCTAAAACACTGATCATAGCACTATAGAACATTTCTCTCCTTCGTCACATTTCCAACCAGACTGCCATAGAATAAGACGGGATTATAAGAAAAAGAAATGCAAAGTACACATCCTATTTAAGAAGGAGTCCAAAAGTAAATTTAAAAACAGAATTCTAAAACACTCTAGGAAGCAGAAACAATAACAATGATACTGAAGAGAATTTTAAGCTTCTTGACACTTAGCAAATACTAATTAACCCGTAGTCAGATAAATACAAAGCTTCACACTAGTGACCTATTCCTTTCAGTTCCAGGTGCTTTAATCATTGTGTCTGGTTAACAAAAAGTTCCAAGGTGCACTAAAGAGGCAAACAAAACAAAACAAACTTTAAAACAACAACATCAACAACAACAACAGCAACAAAAATGTCTGAGAATGAAAAACATTCAGAATCAGAGATGGCAGATTTAGGAGTTTTAATAGTGGAAATGTAAATGAACCATGCATATGCTAAGTGCTTTAATAGAAAAAGAAAATAATGTATTGAAATGGACAATCTGTGCAGAAAAAGAGACATTGTAAGAAATAATGCTTAAGCTCTGGTAAAATAGTTTCCCTTGTATGTCTTCTTAGAGAGAGCAGAAGTCAATGGACACATTTCAAAATAATTTGTTTTTCCTTTCCACCTGCCAAATATGAGTATGACAAGATCGCTTCTGGCCTTGATCCTGAGAACACAGTGGACTACAGGAAGTAAAACCCCAGGTCCTCCAGAATATACGGAAACTTTGCAAGGTTGGACCCAATGAGGTTTTATTTATCCAGGTAATTTATGGTTAGTCCCCAATAATTAATAAATTACACTTCAAGTATCACAAGCAGTGTCTGTGCTCTGGGGGGGCTTCTGTTCCCAGGAAATTGTGATCTTCAATATTGGTATTTTCCTGTCTCTTCAGTTTCTAAGGCCATGGTTAACTCTTCACTTTAATTCCCTGATGAATCTAAATAGAATTGTTAATCTTCAGTTTTTTCAACTTTTTCTTATTAAGAGGATGAGGTTGATAAATTTTAACTCTTTATGTGTAGGATTACAAGTTGAGAATATATGTCTTACTTACAAATGACAAAAATCAAAATCATAACTGATCATGCCATAACTTTATTTTTGTTTCGGGTATTGGTTTTGCTTTTTTGGAGTTAAAATCTCACTATGTGGTGTAGGCTGGCCTTGAACACACAATCTTGCTGCTTTAGCCTCCTGAGTGCTGGGATTACAGGAGGGTGCTATCATTCCTCTCATCAATTTTTGTGTTTTAGTACTTGAAGATTTGCTGACTCAACTTTCTAATGCCCTCCCAGAAACAATCTTGATGATACTGAACTTGGATCCTAGAAAGTAGGGCTGGTTGAGAAACATCCACCTCTATTTGTTGTTCAGAATCCCCCCCATCCTTTTGGATTTCAGGAAGTGCCTTCACGCAGACAACCACTGTTTCCCATGCGAATTAGATAAGATTCGCTGTGAATTTCCTACAGCTACACACAACCTTCTGATTTACCTACAACATCAGTCATACACCCTTAAATTCCTATTTTTTTTAGCTCAAAAATGACTAGCTCAAATGTTTTCATCTTGACATTACTAAATACAGTGATAAGTCTTTTTATTGAACTGATTGGGACCCTATTATAAATCTAATTCCAACGAAGCAGAGTGCAGTGACATACTCATAATCTCAGCTAATAATCTCAGGGAAGATAACACTCACAGCCTTAATCCTAGTGTGCTTGAGCTTAGCCTTGCACCATGAATCAGAACCAGCATCACACACTCTAGATCTAACCATCTCTGCTCCTCTTTCAGAGATGGGAGAGGAACATCGTAAGACTGAGGCCAGCTTGGGCACTTAGTCAGACTCTGTCTCAAAATAAAAACTCCAAAAAAAGGAAGTCTGAAGATGTAGTTAAATGGAAGAGCACACCAGTTAGTCCCAGTACCACAGAAAGGGGAGGTGGGAGGGGAGATGTCAAATATATAATCAGTCTATCTATAACCTGTTGATTCCTATTCATCAATGTCAAAGGAAAAATACCTTGCCAAGATAATTTTATAACCAGATCTGGAGCCCTATCTCCATTATAATAGTGAATAAAATGTTTCTTTACTTGTTTGGATTTTTGTTTTTTTGACACTTCCTTATAACAAAATTATATATGGTCCCTCCTATTTTATGAAACATTTATAAAGCCTTTATTGTTTTAATGTGTTAAGAATCTTTCAACATTAACCCTCACTAATACTTTCAAGATATAATAAAACTGTTTGGCATGTAGTCATACTGTCCTGTGCCCAAAGTAATAAATCATACGTTATTATTTATAAGGCATGTAATGATTTTAATGCCAATCTAGATAAACTGATGATAGTATAAGAAGCAACTTTAAAAAAAAACTTGCCTTTTTTACTTTGTTAACTTTCAGGGAAAAGTATGCCATTAACAAGATTGCTTGTCAATATTTTGACATTTTTAGAGTTATACATAACCTTGTTTTGCTATTCAGTATAAATTCTAATATCATGTTAGCTCAAAGTCTGAAATGTATGCAAATAAACACAAATTAAATATGATAACTCTAATTACATTCTTTCAAGATGTTTATAAATGACGCTTCTTGCTATCTGATGTTCTGAGAACTACAGATTTTGGTAGTCAAATTCAATTACATCCCATCCTTGGCAGTTTACATCCTTGTAACAGGATGCTAAAATGAAAACCTTTCTTTTTAGTTTTGGCTGAGACCTCAAATTCCAAGAAGAAAACAATAGCAAGCTCATGCTTCCACATTCCACACTGAGGTAATATAGGCCGAGCAAAGGAAATAGTGAGGAAACAAGAAAGAAAACACTTTTTTCAAGCCCTAATTAAATAATCTTTATATCATAAAGTTTTGAGGTTGAAGATTCTGGAAGACATTTTTATAATAGTTTCTCAACTTCTATGGAATGTTTTCCTTCCCTTCACTCAGAAGATAGAAAGGTAAGGAGGCCTCTTTATCCTAATCAGCTAAGAAGTCAGCTAAGAAGAATTGAGTCTGGTCATTTGGAGAGTTTGATGTGTAGCTGCTCAAGTTGAGGGAAGGATACACAGGAGCCTGAGGTTTCCGCAGTAGGAGGGGCATCACGTATCCCCACACAACGTATGTTTCCTGTAATGTGTAATTGTGTCAAATGAGACAGAGTTGGCTAGTAAAGCGTTTAATTTTCAACAAAGAAGAACATCTGAATGTTTGATGTTGCTTCAAATGAAAAGCAGATCTTCAGAAAGCTAAGAGTAAGGGAAGAATCCTATGTTGTTGGCAGGGAAGGTCAAAACCAATAGGTATACCATGTAGCCAATAGAAAATGTCGTTGAGCACTCCATGAGAGAGTCCAATTTTATCTGTTGTCAAAGTCAGATCACAAGAGTGATTAGAGAGGAAAACTGTTCTTCACTGCCCATTTCTTCCAGCTCTGGTCCCCCAAGCGAGAACTGAGTTAACACAGTGGGTTGGGAGAGAAAGCAGTGGTTGACAAAACAGATTTGATAGACACATTCTCCATCACACTGCAGACTCTAGATCTGAACAAACGCAACAGAGGGAGGCTGGAGAAAGTCACTGGACATAAATTAAATTGAGAGCTTTGATAACTATATAGGTATGTACATTTTAATTCCTGAAATAAAATCAGGCAGTGACATAAAGTCTGCCTTATATGTCACCAAAAGACAGAAAATATCTAGACCCTGGAAAAGATTTGAATGACTAAAATGGACTAAAATAAAATTGAATAAAATTGATTCTTGCTTATACCATTTAGACACACAGTCTTTTTGCATAACAATAAAAAACTGCTATAGTTTAGCATTGACATCATTCAAAGACACAACCCATCTATTAAGCACAAATTCCATTTTTGATCATTTCCATTAAATGTAAGTTTCCTATCTTCTAAAATACTCCTGCAACTGCCCCTGTTCTCAGTGAACATCAAGTCCTTTAAACTCATCTAACATAAGCTTCCTCTAGTTTGTACTTTAAATTTGCTTTAAAATATTTTGTGTTAGGAATTTTTATAATTTAAAGAGTCATGATGTCCAGTATTTAAAGTGTTTGATATGTCTATATCTACCTGATTTTATTACTCAAGTCATGATAATGAACTTTGTCATCAATCCCAAGTGTTTCCTTTTCAGAATATGTAATTCTTATCTCTTACCACTACCTGCCATTTCTCATTAATTTGAATTTTCTGAAATTTTCTATAAATGGAATAATTTACTGTGAAATTTTGTCTGGCATCTCACTCAACATAATTTTTTATTCATTCACATTTCAGAGTAGAATTCCCTTACATGGTTATTTATTTATGCATTCACATTTTAATGGGCATTTAGGTTATTTCCAAACTCTTACTCTCAGTAGAGTTGTTGCAAATATTTATATTCATTCTTTATAGGGACATCTGCTTTCATTTCTCTTGGATAAATGTCTAGTTGTTTAATTACTGGGTCATAAGGTATTTGTTAAACTTTCAAAAAAAAAATTTCCAAAGAGTTTCCTGAAGTTCTTATATAATTATCTTTCATTTCTACTAGCAATGTTTGATTCTTTAACCAATACTTGTTATTACTCAAATTGTTCTTCTCCTGCTCCTTCTTCTTTCTTCTCTTCTTCTTTTCCTCCTCCTCTTCATTCTCCTTCTTGATTCTAGTGCTGTTTTTGTATGTTGATCAAATGTTCTGACATTGGTAGCATTCTCTATCTCTGTTATCCAGCGTCTTCAGTTTGCCCTTCTAAATGAGTAGATTCATATTTCATTACAGTATTACTCTGAATTTCCTTAATTATTTATGATATCAATCATCCTTTCTTATATTTATTTGTCATAGTTGTAGTCACAAGTAACAAACAAAAAGATATAGGATATAATCATAAAAATACTCAAGTAGTCCAAAATAAACCAAAAATAAAGAAAAAGAAAATGGGGTTGGGGTAAATAGAAAAAATAGAGTTTAGATTAATATCAATATTCATATTAATAGAAGCACTCAAAAAGCAAACAGAGCAAGATTCAATAAAACAAGATTCAATCACCACTGACTAAAGAAAGCCACTTCAAATATAAATCTATCAACAGGCAACAGGTCATTAGGAAAAAGTGACACTATCGTTAGTGTAACCATTGTTTAAATGACTTCAGGAATTTTATACAGAGTAGATTTCAGAGTTAAAGGCATTAAAGGAGTAAGAAAGATGCTGCAAAATGATGAAGTGTATCAACTGATGGAGAGAATGCAGTAGTTCAAAATATACTAAAATATATAATAGAGTTATAAAATACACAAAGAGCAAATTGGTGTTTCTGGAAGAAAACCATAGAGTCACACATGTAGCATGATATTGTGCTCCTCAAGGGTTATAAAAATATTAATCACTTAGAATTCATTGATACTGTATTTATGGAACATTGTAACAACAACAACAAAATATTGAAGCATTTGAAGTGCACAGGGAGTATTGCTCAAAATGATTATATCCTCGCACACAAACGAAGTCTTAATACATTCAAAAATCCTCAAATCACACAGACTGTCACTTGTTAGGAACCAATAACAGTGATATATTTGGAAAATCCCCAAATATCTGGAAACTAGTAAATTTTAGTTAACCTACAAATCAAAGAAGAGAGAGACTTAATCTAAATAAAAATAAAGCCTGAACATATCAAAATTATTACATTATAGCTAATACCACTTAGAAGCAAATTTACATCACTGAAACACCTACACAAAGAAAGAAGAAAATTATCATCAGCAATCTTAACAAAGAAGCAAGATCTGAGAAAATTAAGTCCAATGGGACAAAGAAAATGTTAAATAAAAGCAAGACAAATGAAATATAAAAATTCCAAAAAGAACAATGAAAGTAAAAGCTGTATCTTTGAGACCAATGAAACTGATAAACCTGTAGCCAGACTGACAAAGAAAATGAGAAAAAGGAGCAGATCACCACATTAATGATGAGAAATGTGACATCACCATAAATTTTACACATTAAAAGGAACAGTAAAATTGCATAATAAATTTTATGCTAACGAATTTAAAAAATTGGGTAAAATTTAGGAAACCCCTGGAAAGATACAAATTAACAAAGCTCATGCAAAAATAAATACATAATTTGAATAGCCATAAAAATATTAAAGAAATTAAATTCTTAGATAAACTTTATTGCAAAGCAAAATCGAGGACCAAATAGCTTCATGGGAAAATTTGACTGTACATTTAAGGATAGAATAGCATCAGTTCTACACAAAATCATCTAGAAAATTGAAAAGAAGCAATTCTTATCATTATTCTGATCTTAATACCAAAATAAGATAAAAGAAAACTAGAGATGAATATTTGCCATGCACATAGATGCACAGTTTCTGTCAAAGTATCAGCAAATTGAGTACAACTATATGTATATGAATTTATTTGCCCAATGGAATTTTATTCCAGGGATTCCTATGTGATTAAAGAAATAAAAACCAACCCTGTTAATTCTCATTACCAGTTGGAAAATGTCACCTGACTAGCTCAAGAAAAGGCACTTGGCAAAGCACATCATCTATTTCTGAGAGAAACACTGAGAAAACTAAGAATTGAGGTGAACTTACTTAAATTATAGAGATGGAGTTGGCTTACCACTGGATTGGAAAATTTGTTTTATCACTGGGGGTGTTTGATTTGTGATTATTGACCAAGATAATGGCAGTAGAGTTTCTGATGTGCAGTTGATATCTGAAACTCTCCTCATGATTCAAAGTCAATTTCTTTACTGATACTTACATCTAGTTTAACCACTTTGACAAGGCTGACTGAGATCCGGTATGGTCCATATATAATACAGGGCTGTAAATAGGAACTCAGGGAAACTTTCTTATGGAATGTCACTTGGACAACTGATGATCGTTTGAATTCTTTTTCTTTCTGTACTTTGCCCTTTGACTTTAAATAATAGTCTTACGGGGTACACTCTATGGAATCTGATAATTGATTTGAAGTAGCCATAAAGGGCATCAATGAAAAACAACTGCTAATATCATAGATCATGATGAAGGACCTAATGGTATTCTGCTAAAATCAGAAACAAAACAAAGTGTTACGCTCTCAACACTATGATACTCTACACTACAACAGAGTTTCTAGGCTGGGCCAGTTGAAATTTGTGCAGCCTAGAGTTGAAAAAGAAATAAAGTTGAAAAAAATAAAAGGCAACCAACTGTAGAAAACTATAAAATCTACAAAGAAAACTATCAGAACTAGCAAATGAGTGTAACATGATTTCCAGAAAAAAGATGAATTTACAATATTACATTTCTATTAAATTAGAAGCAAATAATTATAAATTGAGATTAAAGGCATATCATTTACACTATGCAAAACTCATGAAACACTGATGGATAAACTTGACAGAAGATGTACAAATCCTGTACAATGAATACTACATAATATAGTTTTGCTAAATTAAAGACCTGAAGATATGAGAAAATGTGTACTACTAGTTGGATTTTGTGATAGTTCATCCAACAGATACTAATTGAAATCCCAGTGGTCCTTGGTGTAGAGACTGACAATTCTAAAATTTATTCAGAAATACAAAGACCCCAAGACATCCTTCAAAATGAAAAGCCTGTGGGACTTTACAATATTTTATTTCAACAGTGATTGCCCAAGTTTAATAATCAATAAAGTGAAGTATTTATAAACTTAGACAAATAGATCAATGGATTAGAATAGGTATCACAGGTCAACCCACACAATGATCATTTTATTTTTTGCCAATGGGTTTTCAGGAATTTCAGTAGGAAAATATTAGAATTTTAGCATTTGATGCTGGAACTATTCAAGAACCATCTGCATTGGACAAAAAATGTGATTATTATTTTATACCATATGCAAAAGTAACTCAGAGCAAAACCTAAATGTCAGAATTATCGAACTTTTGAAAGACAGTTCAAGAGAAAGTCTTAATGACTCTGAGGTTGCTAAAGATCTTTTTCAACTGTTATACACAAAGTCAGAAAAACTCAGTAGATATTATCTACTAATTGAAATATCTATATAGGACATCTATTAAAAGCAGCAGCTAATATCATCGCTAGTAATGAAAGACCTAACGATATTCCTCTAAGGCCAGGAACAAAATAAGTTTTTATTCTATATTGCACTGCAGTTCCTAGGCTGTGTAATCAAGTTGAACAAGAAAAAAAAAGACAGTTATCTATGTAGAAACTACAAAATCTATAATGAAAACTATCAAAAGTAGGTCAGAATTTAAAAATATTTGCTTTTCAATAGTCACCGTTAGCATACCTATTATTTCAGCACTCTGCAAAGCCTGTATGATCTGGGAGGATTGTAAATTCAAGCTCAGCTTGGGCAATTTAACAACTTCATAAGACCCTGTCCCAAAATGAAAAAAATTTTAAGAAGTCTGGAGATATAGCTAAGTGCAAAAGTCCTGGGTTCAATCCCCAGTACAAGGGGCAGGAGAGAAAAGACTTTTTGACAGGAATTGAAAGAGTAGTAGAGGACCGAGAAAACACGTTTGCAAGACATGAATCTGAAGAACAACTTGTATTTAGAAACCCAATAAAAAGAAAACAATACAAAATTTTATCAGATATTCTTGTTTTGATTTTTATCTTTTTATTTTTGTAAGTCCTAAATAATCTTTTATTTTAAGCTATCAGCACATTCACAGTTAGTAAAGAGGCTTTGGATATGTCCAGACTGTTAAAGAACAATTTAAATAAAATCGGCTACCATAAAATTTATATGTAACATTTGCAAACTTCGTGAAAATTGTCTATGGAGTCAACTACCACCATGCCCGCTCAATAGCAGTCAGTCACTCTGCCTTCTTGACTTTGGTGTCTTTTTGTTTGGTAGTCTAGACATAGCCTGTGTTTCTTAGACATGTTTATAAAAGATATAGAAAGGTGGTCTAAATAAAGGCATCACTGAAGTACAAAGCATCTTTTTGTAATACACTGTTGTTATTAAGAAAATGTTCCAAAAGAAGGCTTCTGGCAACGAATCATAGATTCTGACAGATGTTTTCTACGGAGGAGAGCTCAGCTCCACCTTTCTCAAAAATGCAAGATTTAGGAGAGGTCTTTCTTTCTGAGCCCCCGGGAAATAAGTTGTAGTGTAGACTGTGTTTCCTCAAACCACTCCTACCATTGTTTGAAATCCAATGGCAAAAGGTCTTTTCTGGTAAATAAGTGATTTTGCAACTTGAAAACTTTCAAAATATTTTACTCCTAGACCCACAACCACAGTCTTGCAACTGAAGTTTAAAAATAAAGGACCTGGGAAGGGTAATACTAACAAAGCTTATTTTCCCTCCTGAATGTGAATTGCAACATAAAAGAAAGGTGTTTATGTCAAAAAATATGAAACAGGTTTAAGAAATTATCGACCCCATCCTCCTTGTGTCACAGAGAAAGCAAAGCCCAAGACACAGCCACAGGCAAAAACCATAAGCCATGGATTCAACATCTAACCTAATGTTCTTCGCACTGTACCTTCCAGTGACAGGGGGAAATAATCTATGACAACATAATTGAGACTACTTAAAGAGGTCAAATAAATTGCCCAAGGTCACATGAGTCAGTAAGTGACAATGTTGGGACAAGAATCTAGATATTCAAACTCCAATGCCCGTTATTTACACTATGTCACTGTATTTGAGGTATTGTTACAAAACCAATTAAAGCGTATTTCTATTAAAATATATTGGATTTTCATGAAAGAAACTTTATGGTTTTGTTCAACAACAGATTCTTTAACATACTGTACACAATATATATTAGATATTCACTTGCATGTTTGCGAGTTTACCCTGAATGCATGTATATCAATCATGCACTTAGAACCCAAAGCACCTGTTTTGGGGCTATAATTCTCTATTAATGAGAATTTATATTTCCTTTAACATTCTTTCAGAAATATATTTCCATGATCCAATATGTCCTGAAGTGGTTAAAGAAGTTTCTAGCTGATTTGCTTTACCAATATTAAAAGAAATAAAAATAAAAGAAAGGCTTAGATTTATATTAATATATGTTTACAGGCATAGTCAAATTTATTCATTGATTTTATTTTCCTAAAGAAATTAAGAGACTGGGTTGATAGGAAAGTGTAAATGAGTGAAGGAAGATTTCTCTGATTTAAATGAATTTATCTTGGTCCCATTTAGCAAAACTCTTTGAAGTGGAACTGACAAAGTCAAACACAATAGCCATGATCACCTTTGCTATACAAAGCAGAAATTTTCTCTTTATTGCAAGTTTAAATAGAAAAAGTAAGACAATATTGGAGCATACTAGTTATTAACCTATAGATTTATATAAATATATCTGTTCTATTAAATAAAATGAAGGCATTCAATATACGAGGAACTCAAAGAGTGTAAGTGTTTGGAACATGATCCAAATACTCTCAGCACCTCTGAAAATGGTCAGACTCTTGAAGCTCAGTATGTGTCTGTGATGAAGTTACTTTTGGAATCAAGTTTACCAAGCAACAATGATTAAGTTGATGTATTGGAAGCTGAGCAGAGTAAGTTGATACATTGGAGGACTAGTGGAATATGGAAGTATGAAAATTAGGCATATCAGTCAGTAAGTCAAACTCCAAGTGTGTATGTAGCTGGCAAAAGAGCTACTACTTGGTAGACTCTATAACCACTAAGCTGTGATTCTTCACATATAACCATAGAAATAAGGTGGAATATCTATCATATAAAAAAATTTCATGATTCACTGTTGAAATATGAGTAAGAAATGCGAACAAGACGATGATCACAAGAAGAGCTAAAATAGTAATGCAAGACTGAGATGCTGAAGTATGAATGCTCAGGAGACCTAAGAAGAACAGAGCAGGAAGACAATTCACTTGAGTACTAAAAGGTCTGTCTTGCATCTTTGCTGACAATTGCATGACAACTCCAGTGAAATATTACTTTCTTTTCCTTAATTAAAAAAATTAGATCCTTCTCATTCTCTCTTTTGCTCCCAACGGCACATTGATTTTTAGCCCACCATACTCAAATTTTAAAGTTTTCTGTGACTATTTTGCTCTTTTTCCAACATCCATAAACCCTGATAAATCATAGCCCAACACCTCATCTTTATTTCATTTTAGTTACTAAAATAATCTCTGATTTCATTTTTCTGATCAACCCTCCACAAAACTTCCAGATCTTTTTCAAATTTTTACAAAGCCCTAACTTCCTCAGAACAAACTCTCAGACTCTCCTTTCTCAGATGGTTTGCGTTGCCACTAACCTGGACAAGTTTCCACTTTTCATGTCTATAAACTGAGGAAAGTTTTCATCTAAATCTAATAAAGCAGAATGATTAAGAACATGGTCTGTAACACAAGATTCAACTAGCTTTGCAATTTGAGTCCTCCACATTCCAACTATATAATTTTGGATTATGATCTTGTCATTATCTAGGTTTTCTTATCCATGAAAGAGCCATAATAACATTCCTGAATCCTTACAATTCCTGTTAAAATTCAGTGTTATCAGTTCTATAAGGCTTGTTGTTGTTGCTGCTGTTTTAGCACAGAGCCTGGCACGTAAATACTTGTAATCACTGTTCTCATCATTACGATAATCATTTCTAGCTATAACTGTATTTTTTTTCATGTTTTATGCTTCTTACCAGTATATAAATGTAACCATTTAAAAATATTTTTGTTCATTTAAGGAATATTGCAGAGTAAACTGTACAATACGACATATCTTATTGATATGAAGTAGCACAGAATTTAACTTTCAAAATACCATACTCATCTTTGGAGCAGTATTTGCTTTTCCTCCACTGCTTAAGTCTATAGTTCTTGCTATGGTTTTTTTTTTTTTTTTTTTTTTTTGGTGAAAAGCCTTCCTTGCAACTTTGTCACCTCAAGATTACAATTTGTTTGAGTCCTTTTTAAAGAAGAGAAATTCCAGGTGCAGATTAATCTAAATATCTGTGTTCTGGATCATTTTATTATTCTTCCTGGTTAAGGATTGTGCAATTTGAAGGAAACAAAACTTACTAAAGAACAATGAATGTATCTGAATACAAGGTAATATAGACAGTACCATTGGAAGCTACAGGGCCACTTCTCTCCACCCACCAGAACCTGGGCAATACACAGGAACAACACCACCCACCCACCCAGGGTGTACCACACTGTAGTTGAAATAAGGGAAACAGATCCCAAGTGCAACTATGAAAATTTCAAACATTTCCAAACCCAGAAGTAGGCATGCTAGACCTCCCTCCATACTCTAGAGGAACTGTTCTTCCCCAATGAATCACTTAAAGTTCATGCATATGGACTGCATTTTATAAATACAATTATACCAGATTAGATTATGGGACAGGACACATACAATAGATGCACTGGAAATAACAACTCTCTGTCAGTCATGCTCTGGAGGATTCCGACCTTATTCTTTTCTAAAAAACATTAATACATGTGTTGTAAAAATAAAAATAAAAAAAATAATGCCTATTGTTAGCCAATCAGCACTGCCTAGTGGTACAGAGCTCTTTAGTCCAGCTGCTCAGTTAGTAGATTCTATGCACCAGGAAAAAGCAGCAAAGAAGACTGATGAATTGATGAGTACATCATGAACCTCTTCTTTCACAAACCACTACCAACATCAAATCAGTGTCTCAAGAGGACCACCAATCTCTCCATCAATAACAATGCTTCTTCAGACAGTCTTGAGCACCAGAGCACTACCAGTTATTCTATTATTATGCCAAACATAACTTGGTGTTTTTCTTCCATTAGTGTTCTACTGTGTTAATATTAACAGTTTAATGATTATTTAATTAAATTAGCAACATCAATCTAAGATTATTGGATTCAATGCCAGGGAGGGTTAAATTTAGAGGAATGGAAATAATAAGAAAATATCAAGAATTTGAGAAAAAAATAGTTTCCTCTTCTGTATTCAACCTCTTTCACTGCATGCTTCAGCCCCTAGGCAAGGTGGGACTTTCCAAAACCAAACTGATTAGTACCGTAGTACATTCTTTGCAAGACAAAGTCGGATATTGATGACAAGGAGACCAATGAAACCTTCCCCTTTAATTGGTCGTAAGCAATTCTGTTCTGTTTTGTTTTGTTTTGTGATATTGGGAGCACAGAGTTACATCCCTAACTCTTTTTGTTATTTAGGGACAATATCTTGCCACATTGGCCTTGAACAAACCAAAGATCCTCCTGCACAGTCTTCCAAAAACCTGGAATTACAGAAATTTTTTGAGTCATGTTTTTGAACTGAAATGCAGGGGAAGAACAATCCTTTCAGATGTAGACAGTACATGTTGAGCATGCAGCATCCCATCAGCTGGAACTTAGGGACAGCAGTGATGTACAAGTGAAAGAGTGGGCCTGTTTCCGAATTTCACCTGAGAATCGCAAGGTCTATCCACATGCTGGAGGCAGACGGGGAGTTTTATAACCTTCTGTTACCCAAAACACACCCCAATCAATTTAATCAGATTCTTTATAGAACCAGCTTTAAAAAAAAGCTGTCTTGCATGTACTAATGTGTAGCTAGGTTTAAGAAGCATAGGGAAGCCGTTGGGGAAATAAAAGTTATTAAGAACACATGGGAAGCAGGTTCTGGCCAGCTGGCAGTACTTTCCCCAAAATTAAAAGAAGACAAAGAGAAATAAAAGAAAAAAAATGGATGAATTCAGGAGAAGTTCAAGTTTTCAAGAAACTAAAGAAAAGGCTAAAAAGTAGCCTAGATGATTCATCCACAGGGCTGCCCCTCACGCACAGTACCCAGAACTGTGTTCTCCACCTCAGAATGGAGTGACAGAGACCAATTTCAAACTTCTCTGTTCTTCTAGATCACAGAGTCTATCTAAATACAAAGAAAAGAAACAAAACAAAACAGAACAAAACACCTGCTTTTTCCTGAGAAAACTCTCAGATTACAGACCTAATCTTAACCCCCCAAATTTGCCACAAAGTATTTTGCTTTTCTTATTATTCTCACATTATTGTACCAGACTGATGGTTTTTGGAAACAAGAGACGTCACTCCACATATAGCATTCTGGTTTTAGTGGTGGCATTTCTATTTACAAAACAGAGTAATTCTCATTACTGAAAATTTAATGAAAGCTGGCAGTAACCTAAATTCTTTTTTTAAGTGGACAATGGCTTAACCAAAGTGCCATGAATTCAGTGTCCTGAATTTCAAGTTTGAGACAGAGAAGTGGGCAGATGGAGCCCACCATGAGAGACTATTGCTCAGGGACATTGCGTGTTTTTGTGTGCTCGTGGTGGGAGGTTGAAAGTACATAGATCTGTCTGATAACTGTGCCAAGGATGAATTCTGAAATAGTGATGCTGGAGTTAGGGGGAGAGGTCACAGTGCAAAGGAAAAATTGTGAGGGTCTGAAATAAAAGGCTTTCTAGAAATAAAAATCTAATTCTATGTTACAGAGAGAATGAGTAAAAAATGAGAACTCATGACCTCTGAGAAATACGCCTACAAAGATTTTTAACATGTAGCAAATGCTGTTTTCATATGATGCTACTACTATAGAAGTATATGCATACTTAAAACTTTGAGGCCACATTTTTATGATCTTCCATTAACTACCTGCAACAATATAACATTAAAATGAGAATGACTAAATTTATACAACATGGACTAATAACTCTGTGCTTGAAGCTACCCACAGGTTTCTACACAGTCCTCTACAACTCTACTTATCTCATCTCTAATATAGCCCTGGGGATTTTCAGAAAAATAGCATGTAATGTCAACTATGTACTTAAACTGTAAGCATCAAGCCCTTGGGAACTATCAAGTTATCAGTCTTTACTACTGAAAACATAACACGATTTAAGTAGAGCTACTCTAAATGGTTCAGATTACATTTATGTAATATTTTGAGTGAGATGAAGACAGAGAGATTTTCACCCAAATGACTAGTTCAATCACTTCCATTATATAGTGGATTGTGTCTTTTTTGAAGTCAACCAAAGATATAAAAAGCTTCCTTTCCAAAAAATGAAGTTTTTTCTTTATATTCCTGAGGTCTGGACAGTATAAACAAAATATTTTTTCTTCGTAAAAGGAAAATAAAATGGAGCATTATTTGTGACCCTTTTAACTTCCTCATAAAGCTTTTAAAGAAGTCTACCAAGATCAGCCTTACAATCCCACAAAAATAATTTTCTTTGTTTTCACTTATGATCCATAATGGAAAAACATTTAAAAAAAAAAGAAATACCTGGAGGCAAATAACTAATGTTTACAACTCTTGATTGTTTATGCTCCCAAGCAAATTTTCTCTTTGAATTCTTAAAAGAATATTCGAATACTCAGGTCAATTCAGTTACTCATGCATGCATTTATGCTTCATCTTGGACATTTGCTTGCTCTTCAGCCCAGAGTTTATGCTGGTCCTATAGTTTACATAGCTTCTTGAGCCCCAAAAGGACATTTATTTCAAAATACTCAACTAATTTCTCTTCCACTGTCAGAAAAGCAGGGTGGGGGGGGAGGAGGAAAAGGGTGAAAAAGAGAGAAGGAAATGAGTGAGTATGGAGCCAGCTAACTGTTAGTTTTGGAAAAGTTTATACCACATGCCACAAGAGATTGTAATGTCTCTTAACTAAAGCAGAGCTTCCAGGCTAAGTTTGAAGGAAGGGCTTCCTATGGCACAGGCTCTAAATCTAAGGACTGCACAAAGACAGATTGTGGCAATGCTTTAATGACTTAGTAATGATTAATTCTGATTATTTTCAAATTATACAAGAGAATATTAAAGGCTAATCTCCTAAGCTTTTAAATTTCAAGTTCATAGAAGTACTAGGATACAAGATAGGACTTTTCTGGGCTTTAGGATACCGTAAGAAAGCAGTGGTACAGAAGTCACACAGTATTCCGCATATGAGACACATTCTGGAAGGTCAGGGACAAACTAACAACACTATACCATTCTGAGAACATGTTGGTAGTAACTCAAATACTTTCAATTATCAAATGGTAATCAGGTTAAGAGGCTAAATTTTTTTTGTCACATGCGTCTTGTGTGATTCATTGACTATTCGTTGACTATGTGACACCTTGGTGAGCTGGAAACCACTTAGCTTATTTGCTATGAGGTCACAACAAAACCATAAGATGATAAATTCAAAATAGAAAGGTTTTCATGATAAACACAACTGTCTATTGCATGACTTCTGAAAATGTTTTGGTTATTTGTAGCCAGTATCTTGGTTGCACAGTCTCGCTTTTGCAGTTTGAAATGCTACTGGTAGATGGCGCTGTCAGGATGTGATTCATGGATGCAAGGAACCACTCCCCACTCAGAATTTCAAAAGCCTGTTCTCTGTTTGCAAGCTTTTGCAGAATGCTCTTAGGTAGTAAACCTACTGAGCATTAATCTCCCAGGTGATTATCAAACATGAAATTATAATTGGAGAAGTATTTTGGGTTCATTGTTGTTTCAGATAGTATTCTATTTCTGGTGATCCCGACAGACTTCGACTTCACCAACACTTAAGCATATTATTAAAAAAAAAAATTAAATTGAATTTCTTTTTAGTGTTTGTATTTTTCCCTCAAATTTTGATTCTTGTGATGAGTTATATAGGTTTGGCAGGTAGAAGCAGTTTAGGGAACAAGGCCCCTCTTGTCTCCCTCTTTATATTATATTCCAGTGCAGTTTTCCATTCCAGAGCATGTAACCCTTTAAAATAACACAGTGCTAAATGATAATGATGAGGATGATGAGGATGATGATGATGATGATGGTGATGATAACAAATATAAAATGTCTGATGCTGCATTCTTTTACTTTTGGCTTAAACACTGAAGACTACTTTGTTCACTTAAGGGTTTGCTAAACAATTTGAAAATATAAAAAAAGGATCCTGAAATTTGTAGAAAGAATTATTTGTGAATAATTCTAGAGGAAGAAAAACACAAGAACAAAACAAGGAAATGTATCTTTCAGGTTCAATTTCCTTAGTAAGACAGTGGTAAATTAGGCCATTTTTATGGTTTAGTCAACACAAATTCATCACATCTGACCACTGGAAAAATAGGGGTTTTCCACATCTACATATCATGGATCATTCTTGAATGAGAAAAACAACAACAATAATAAAATTATTATAATAAAATTTTCATAGAAGTTTGTCTCTCAATCTACTCCATTACTAAAAATTGAAATTTAACTGGAAGAGTTAAAACCTGAATTTAATTTCAAATTTAAAACATAAACTTGTAAATGATGCACAAAGACAATATTTGGCAAAATGTTTTGCTCAATGGATTACAAAAATTAACAGAAATCACGTATTCCTTGCAATGCCCATTTCTCATGGCTCTAGTTGAAAAATTCCTTAAAAACTACCTAAGTTGTATAATTTTAAGACTGGCATTCCATATGAAAAGCAAGTAAGGAGTATTCTTGAAGGTGATGACTGTGTTTTCACTTTCCTCTATAAATTTCATGTTATATTTAATATAGGTAACACATACATTGAACACTTAAGAAGCATTCCAAATTTGTCATTAAAATCCATGACTATAAAATAAATGGACAGTTTAAATTTTCTACTTTTATTTTAAAGTTTGATTTTTCCTTGCTAAAATTATGAATATAGAAATTGCAGAAATATAAAAAAAATTCCTAGCATGCCATTAAACTATTTTCCTTACCTGTGTAGATTACTTTTATTTCCAACCATAACCTCAACACTTACGATTCATCATATCGTGTGGCTGTGTGACTCAGTCAAATGTGTCATCTTTAGTACTGACCATGTCGAAAGAAATGTCACACAGCGTGAAATGGCAGTTTGTATTTACTGCTGAGAATTGTATGGTAGCTAAAATTCCCACAGGGAGACAAGAATTTTGGAACCCAAATATATATCCTCCTGACATAAAGACAGGACTGTGGGAAAGAATGAAATCATAGTCATACAGTCTAAGCTTCATTTACAGGGAACCATGAACTTTTTTACCTACTTTAAACCAACACAGTGACTTTCAATCACCCTTTATGATTATTTTCTTTTTTAATTATGGTATTTGGAGTTTTTTAGGGGAGTATGACCTTTATGCATGCCCATATTAATTGTATGTATACAAAACACACATATATGTATATTTATACATGTATTTAGAATATGTTCTTAGAGTTTTAGTATACCAAAGGTCTAAATTATTTCAAGATTACTTGAAGAGTTATCATAGTAATAGTAATTATAAATCATGCACATTGAGATTATCTTTATCTGTATCACATTCTATATCACAAATCTGAATGATGTTTTTTCCCCCAAAGCAAGCATTTCAGAAACTCCCAGATTTGGTCCGGTTAGTGTAATGTATCTTTGTCAAAGATCACTTATTTGGGATATTATTGGTTAAGAGTATTTTTATGTTCTACTAATTAGTTCAAGAAAATCATTTTGTGGTTCTTTATATCAAACATAATGCTAAAATATGAATATTATATTTTAAGGTGTTGCAAAAAATGCCAAATTGGTGAGGGTGGTGGCACATGCCTGTAATTTTTGTGCTTTAAAGGCTGAGACAGGAGTATCACCTTGAGTTTGAGACTAGCCTTGGATACATAGGGATTAACAGTAGAATGTCTCAACACTTCTTGTACAGGAGGCTGGACTTAGAAATGAATTTCTGGTATAGTGCTTCAAATGCAGACTTGCTTTCTTCAAATTAAGACGGCATCATGTAAAAATGATAAACATTTTGAAAATTGAACTGTTAGAAAATACTTTTTCAGATGCTGTCCTTTTCTGTGTATTATACATACGGCAGAAATAAATGTTACTGATTCAGCTCATATCCCATCTTGATGTGGGCTGTTTATGTACAGCATGCATACGTGCAGAGAAACTCTCATTTGTCTAATAATTAGGAAGTAAGTTATTCGTGTTTTGAAAGTAAGGAAATTTTGCTGTAGTACATCTAAGTGGAAAAGTCACAGTAAATAAAAGAGTGGAGATTTACATAATTATAATTCATCCCTTGCCACCTTTTGGTGAGAACATTAAGTCTTTATCCGAGCTGAAAAAATAGTGGCTTTCACGTGTACATTTTAATTCAGTCCATATTCGGATAGTTAATTTAAGAAATCTATTGTCTTTTTAGTGTTCTCTGCTTGAAACTTGTAATACAATCACATAGCACTTAATGAGTATTTGTTTGGCGAATTAATAAAATGGATGTTGCCAGTGGCGATTATACTTCCAACCTAACTCCTGTCCTGCTTATGTATAAATAATAACTAGACTGGTATTGCTAAAAATTATTAAATAAAAAGAAAATTCAGTTAAGATCTCAGGTTCAGATGCCGCAACCACAACCCAGCTCTGGCACTGGAATGGGAAGTCTTCTGTTGAAGTATTTGGCGTTATATGAATTCTTAAGCTGCTTTTGGAGTTCCATTGGCATAAAGAGTCTGGGAAAGCCAGGGAAGAAGCAGAAACAGGGGTTGAAAAGAAGGCTCTGTTAGAAGACCACTTCCTATTACCCTGGAATCCCATCCAAGATTCTCCCTATTACCCTTTCTGAGTTCCTCTATGCTCTAAATTTGGCAGCATGAGTATCCTCTGCTGGCTCTGCCTGTTCTCACCAAACTCCATTTATTCTTTATTTCCTCCCCTGAACAGAGTGTAATTGATAGCTCTGCTCCTGTGTTACTTTCCTTGAAGGAAGAGCACAGATGCCCAATATTGTTTTAAAGATTTCATAGCCATTAATAAATGGAAAGAGAAGCTGTAAACAGGATCACCTTTTATTTTCCTCTGAATTTCCCCTCTTTTGTTTTCCCCTCTGAAAATATGAAGGCATAAAAGCATACAGAAATAGCACCCAGAGCGGTTCCTGTGTTTTCAGAGGCTCCTTAACAGGCTGCAAGTCTCCGATCACTCTGACGTCGTGGCGCGTCACTTCTGAAGGAAAAATAGTGCGAGAGATCCGTGTTCCCTAGGACGGTGGAGCCGCTGAGGGAGAAGCGAGGGTGTCCAGTGCTGTCCTCGGCTTCATAGCCTCTGTCACCGAGCGTCCTGACATAGCAAACCGGCCATTGCCTGGAATTCGGATGTGACCAGTCCAGAAGTTAGATGAAGTAAGAAACATGACTGGGATTATAAGAAACACGATGAAGACGTTGCAGTCTCTCTCTCTCTCTCTCTCTCTCTCTCTCTCTCTCTGTGTAATTTTGGAAATATCAAATGTAGAGAAAATTAGATAAAAAGCAACCAAAATTTAAAAAGCAATCAAATGTAATAGGAGATGAAAGAATGGAAATCCCCTGGAATATAATTTTGAAAGGGAAGGTATTTTCTAAATCTCCAGGCTGGAAGAAAGATTTCGTAGTGACCTTTAAATTTAAGGCGCATACTTAAATTAGAAGAATGTATAGTGAGCATGTGCCCCCACTTTTAATTGTGTATTCATTTCCTTAAAAGGATCTCTTTTCTTTGTTTCCAGACACATTAAATACTATCCCAGAATGTTCACAGAAAGTTACAAAAGTGTATATGCTTCCAAGAATAACAAAAATTATAATATGTCAGCATAAAACAATAAACCTACAGATTGGTCGAAAAGTTCATGTGGATTTTCAAAGTGACATACTTGTGTCTTATTTCTAAAAATTTGCATTTCCATCTTCACTTCTCTATAGTTTCAGCTCCAACTCTGCCTCCAAACTCCAAAATGCTTTTAGTAAAAGAATTTTAAATGAATGCTTCTGGTTAATCCCAGAAATGCAAAATCCTCTGCTTCAAATAAGTTCTGGAATTCAGTTTAAGGAACACAGGTACCATAGTATCAACTTTCCAAACTATGTGGATTTATATCTAAGTAACAAAACCATTCTCAGTTTAAAATTTTTGCAGTCCAGGTTATTGTCAGTCTTATAATAAAAATAAATAAAATTATTTTGGATAAGTTATCATTGTGATATGATGTAGACAAAAGGAATATTCTGCTAGTACCACACGACTTCAAGCAGCAATTAATTGCAGATCAATTGCCCAATTTATTCTTGCCATAGTTTCTACTATGGATAATGTTACATATTTATATGCCTCTCTCTGTGTGTTTGTGTGTGTGTGTGTGTGTGTGTGTGTGTGTATTAAAGACTGCTTCATTGCCTCAGTAACACAATGGCTCTCCTAAGAGGGTCCCAATATTCCATTGACTGCTTTGTGAATTCATTTTCTGTGAGTTATTTCTGGCCACTGGAAAGCATGCAGTTAACTTTTGGGTATTGTTCAAGTACGTATTCTATGATTTTACCAGAGATTGTTTCTGTAGGAATAAATCTGTAGTTTTATTTGTCTAGTCAAAAACAGAGCATGCTGACATGGAATGGGGGAAGGAATTAGAAGATAGAGCAGGGCTGAGAAGGAAGAGTAAGGGAAAAGAAGCTTATTTTAAAATACACTCAGGACAAAGAAAATGTGTCCTTTTGTCTCCCCCTAAGAGGGGTAGGTAATGGAAATAATGTGTATATGGAGTTATAGCCAGGAAAACCCTAATCAGTTTAACTCCTCTGGACAAATACTTAACTTCCTTATCTATATTTCCTAATTTTGTTGTCACTGATTTCTGTTCCCCCCATTCCTTACTGTATTTCATGATATTTAACACCATCTAAGTGTGCTTAATTTAGCATACACGGCTCTCAGTATCCTTTAAAAAATTCTGTATTCAACTCGTTATACACATAGAAAGAGCTTTAATGTGCACACATATACAGATACCCACATACTCCACCACTTTTTACTTTTGTTATATGAATGCATACTGAAAAGGACCAGATCCTAAAAACTCAACAGTAAGAGATTGAACAACCTGGTTAAGAAATGGACCAAATTCCTAAAAGATAGCAAAAGAAAATATACAGATGGCAAATACGCGTATAAAAATATGTGTCACATTATGTGTCACCAGGGAAAATCAGTAACACAAATCATATCTAAAAAAAATCATAACTAAAAACAAGCAACACAATCATAACTAAAAAAAGCAAAACAAAAAACACTATGAGATATTACCATACATGTTTTAAGTGATGACCCACGTGCAGAGCCTGGACGATACCAAAGGCTGGCAGGGCTGAGAACCTGTAGGAATACTCATTCACTGCTGGTGGGGAGACAAAATGAAACAGATATTTTGGAATAGAGTTTGACAGATTTATACAAAAGTAAACATTAACCAGCCATTACATTCTTGATATCTACCCCAAGGAGCTAAATGTTTATGCCTGGATATGAGTTTAATCTGGATATGAATATTTTGCAGTGCATTTGCTCATAACTGCTGAAACTTGGAAACAACCGAAATGTCTTTCAGGAGGCAAATAAATAAATAGATTGTGATATATCCAGATAATGAAATTCAATTTAGTGCTATAAAGAAATGTGCTATCAACTCATGAAAAGACATGGCGGAATCTTAGTAACATATTACTAAGGAAAATAATCCAATGTAAAAGGCTACATAGGGTATGATTCCAAATTATAGACTACTTTCAAAGAGGTAAAGTTACAGAGGGAGTAAGATGAGTGGTATCTAGGATTTGAGTAGAGGGAAGGATAGGCAGACCATGGAAGGGTTTTTAGACAGTGAAACTTTGATACTGTAGTTTAGGATTCACATTATGATACAATTCTCAGAGACTGTAAAACACCAACGGGGTGAAAAATTATATCCCTGTAAATTTATGAATTGTAACAAATGCACCATTCTGGCACTAGATGTTCGGTAATGGTTAAGCTTGCACATGTATGGGGTGACACTGTGAGGGAAATGTCTACATTTCTGTTCAAATTTACTGTGAATGCAAAACTTGTCTAAAAAATAAGTTACAGATAGCAAAACAAAAAATAAAACCTTTGTTTCCTTTTAAGGAACCAAGTATATGAAGTTGTATATATTAAAATGTAGCCTTGAAGAATCTTTCTGGCCTCATCACAAAACACTTTTCAGACAATGAATCATAAATATTATATTCTTATCAGTGCTTCACATGTTTTTATTATTCATTGTCATAAAGATTAATACAATGGATTTTAATGATTAAATTCATTTTATAAATGAGAATGTTTGTGAATTTCAAACTGTTACGTGGTAGGACTAATTATTTTCTGCAGTGATGAGGGAAAAGTTTGTTACTTGGAAATACGCATATTATTTGGAACTTTCATTTTAACCACTAATTGCAACCTCTTTTTCAACAAAACCTTTTTTAAAGCTGAAAAATCTATGTACTTTTTTTTCTTCTTCCTTCTTTCATTCTTTCTAAGTCTAGAAGTAGATAGGGAAAAAGGCATAAAAGAAAATCAATGAAACTCTATTTTTCAAAACTAGGCACTTAGAATTCAGCTGAGATTAGCAAAAATGTAAAAGTTGGAATTTATGTGTTTTCAAAACTTGTGTATTGATAAATATGAAATGACTTTGATTTCTAAATGTGTATGAAATCCATTTAGTTTTTCATAACTTTCCAGAGTATTTTTTTTTTTTTTGTCAGTACCAAGGATTGAACTCACAACCTCACCCCTGCCAAGCAGGCACGTAAGCCACTGAGCCAAATCCCCAGACCTACCTTTTTCAAGGCAGGGCCACACTGTGTAGTTCAGGCTGGCCTCGCTCACGTTACAGCCCAAGCCGGCCTTGAACTCACAATGTTCCACCTACCTCAGCTTCCCGAGTGCTGGGATTAAAGGCGTGCACCACCATGTCTGGCTTCCAGAGTAAATTCTGAATTTAAAAATTCCCTATTTGATTTACTTCAATTACTTTAGTTTGTTTTGTCTTGGTTTCTTCTACAACACACAAATCCTTTGGCACACTGTTACTGTTTTGGCAATCTGTAATTCTGTAGTTACAGCCATTAATACCTCTCTACCTATAGACTTCTCAAATAGGACTCAAAATCCATGACTAACATGACTAGGCAAACCCTTTCCTCTATGAGAAGCATTATAGGAAGCGTTAAACATATTTCAGTTAAATTAATGAATGAGCAACCTAGCAGAATTATGAATGGACATTCCCAAAGGGTTCCCATAAATATACCTGGAAATCTTCCTTTAAGACATGAAATTTTTTAACCCATAAAAGTGAAGAATAGTATGGATTTTTCTTGTTCTTATGGTAAATTTTATGATAATCAAATTATACTAATAGTACTCAATATGCCACAGTCTAGGAACCATTCCATTTGCAAGTCTTTAAAAGTCCTCTTGCTGCTGGGTGAAATGGGAACTATTACAGCTACAGTTTTCCCGCAGCACTGCAATATGAATGGTCTTTTTCTAAGTGGCGTTTCCATCACATGGATTGAATTTTAAACTATGTTTTTCAATGACCAATCAGACATTGTAAAATAGTTATGCTACTGACTTGGTATGTGTTCAATGTCAAGCCACGTTTTTCCATTGACAGCTTGAGAAGGTTGTAAAACCATTAAATTTTTAAACTCGTGGTTCAAAGAAAGTTTTGCAGTTAGGCTGCTTTTAATTTTCTTATTCTATTTAGTGAACACCTGCTTTTTTGTGTGTTACTAAACCAGGCTACAATTGCTTGAACTTTATTTTGTAGCCCAGGAAAAAAGAATAGATGTTAAATATATGAATGAGGGAAAGAGAAAAAGTAAATTTTGTAGGTAGATTTTACATATTTTTAGTATTGGAAGATACTCTTTTTAAAATGCATTGAATTAAAGTAATGGAATTTCTAAAGGAAAGAGTGATTTACCTTTTTAGGTTGAGTTATAGATTCTAGCAGAATAATTTAAGCTGCAGTGGTCCTCACTTATTATACTATGCTAATTTGTGAGCATCCAGTTAAATACAGATTTTCCTATAGTTCAACAGTGTATTATGTATATTTGTATAGAAACAGCTGATGTGGAGTCCTCCACACCGAAGACACCTGATTAATAGCCATTCCATTAAATAAAAATAAATACATGTTAAAACTCAGCTTCTTACATAAACTAACTTTGTGTTGGACACTCTTCTAGTTATGCAGGCTATCCAGGTAAAAAAAGTCTAGACCTACTCTTAAAATCTCACAGCCAAGAGGAGGAGAAAGACAAATGCATAGTATAGCGCAATGGGACAAGTGCAATGGTAGAGTAGAGCACTCAACCCTAACGCTTTATGACAAGCACTGTAGAAATTTAAACAAGCATCTTCCCCTCTGCTTCCTAGCCTCTGACAACCAATATTCAGCTCTCAGTGTCCATGAGGTTGACATTTTTTAGACCTGTATAGGAGTAAAATCACATAGCATTTGCTATTCTGTGCCTGGCTTTTTCAGTTAACATTATGTTCTCCAGGCTCATTCATATTGTTGCAAGTGACAGTAACTCAATCATTTTCATGACTTGCCTGAACAATATGCTGTTGCAAACAAGTAGCATATGTACCATATTTTCTTTATTCATCCACGGGGTTAGAGTTTGTTCAGTGGGTGAAACGTTAAAGATAGATAAGAAGAATAAATTTTAATGTTCTATTATGCAGTAGGTTATAGAACAATAAGGCATTGTATATTTCAAGGTAGCTAAGAGAAAGGATTTTGAATGCTTTCACTACAAAGAAATGATGTTTAAAGTAATTAATAAACTCATTACATTGATCTGATCATTGTACAATGAACACTTGTACCACATTGTATTCCACAAATATGTACGATTAAATGTCAACCAAAAAGAAAAATAAAACAGGAATAGTATTTCATGTCTAGGTGTTCCCTCATATCAATTGTTTGCATGAATAAGAAAAATTTTAGATGAAATTGCTTTTGGTTCTTTTAACAATATTATATAGATTAAATTTAACAATGCCTAAACTAGAAGCAAACTATCATAGAAATAATTTTACAAACTTAGCTATACAGATATTTTTGAAGGAAATTTTCAAAAATTATCACATGCTTGGGAGACAGAACTAATAAAATTTGACAGCTGGTAGAGTTCGGTAGCTAAGAGAAATGGAAGATTCTGTGTAAACTGTTTCTCATTCCTGTTTACCTACATCTGAGAGTGAATTGCGTGGAGTCTGAAACACTGGCTCATCTGCATCAGAAATTTAACCTGGAAAGAGTAAATGTATCAGGAGTAAAATTACTCAAGTTTTCAAATTACTCTGTGTATGAAGTGAGTGTCGACAATTATAAATTTTTAAATCATAAGATTTTATGCAACTCAAAATATATTTTATGAAAACCCCATTAGATTTACATGGTGGATAGGTGTTAAAATTTTCCTGCTGAGCAACTGTGATGAATGCTTTGTGTCTGCTTCAGTTAGCTGTATGAACTCTGGTGGCAAATTTCCTTACATTATGTATTATAGTCAAAATTTTATTTGAAAGAATGTAAGATATTGTTCAGACTTTTTAGTGACCTCAATCCTGTGGCTTTCAACTTCTCATATGATTTTCATTTAAGTAGCAATTCTCCTTCTATAGGAATTTTCATTAACTTTAGCTAGTGAAGTATAAATAGTTATTTTATTGGTATAATATTGATTTTCCTTCTCATATATTATTTTCCACATCTTTGCATGTTATATCTTTATGTTTTACATATCACACACAATTAAATATTGACTTATTTTAGCATCAACCACACCATGGTGCTATTATTTTTCATCAAAATTTTTATACTAAAATCTATTGATATTATTGAATAATGGTTTTGAAATCCACTCTGGGATCTTGTATTTAATACCTCAGCACAATTTGGAATTTAATATAGGTGAGTAGCTGTGGGTACACTTGAAGGAATGTGCATAGAAAAAAAATCTTTTTTAATGTTTTAAATGACGTGTTGTTCCATCCGTTCAGAAGCCTTTAATCAAGAGTCTTCAAATTTGCTAACGTAACATTTAGAATATTAATTTTTTAATTAAATGCCAAAATCATACTGCTGGTCAACATGAAATCAACTTCCAAGTCAAATAAAATGTTTTGATGACTGGTAAAAAAGAGAAATGTAACCGAACTTATTGCCTACTGAACCTTGAGGGCTATGCAAGGTACACAACCACAACAAACAACAAACGGTTGAACATTTACCTCTGCCAGGCACTGGTCCATCTACCAGACATTAAACACCTCATGAAATCTTTAATACAAGCATTCTTAGGCATTCTATCCACTTTACAGATGAAGACACTGAGATGCAAAGAGATGAAATCACTTGCCTAAAGGCATGGAATGTGGCAATCCAAACTTCAACTCTGAGCACTCTAACTTACTCTTACACCCCTTTCTCTCAAATGTATTAGTCTGATACTTCCTGTAGGGAATCTATGAAGTTAAGATAAACAAAAATCAAACAATTAGGAAAAAACACTTTCTAATGTCATATTACCTTTTATAATTGCTGGAGGTATTAAGAAAAATAGAAAATAATAAAGTTTCATGTCACAAAAGTTTGAGTTGCAATTTGAAAGTGTTGAAATTAACCCAATCCTTGCTTCTTACAGCTATGTGAAGTGGAGCAAATAACTTCATTAATGACTTAATGGCTGAGAAATATCTATTGTCTTGTGAGGGTTATTCCTTTAGAAGCAATAGCTGTTATGTATAGATGACTAAGTAAATATATGCTTTAAGTCTCTTAGAAAAAAAGTGAGTCTAAAACACAACTTTGCATGATTTAGAGAGCAGGAAAGAAAGTAGAGATGAAAAAGCAAAGGTAGGGACATGTTTGTTGCTCTGTTCACACCTTGTTCTGTCCATCTCATGAAACAGAGATTCTTTAATGAGATTATATGGATATTTAAATGAGTAAAATTAGATCTGAACTCTGTTTGAGAGAGGAATATTTATTTTGTTTTTCCTTGGAAAGACATTCAGACATAATTATCTCTGTATGGTGTAAGAATACCTTGTTTTCATGCTCTAAAAACAGTAATTCTACTAGATCACATAAAAATTTCTGAGGGGTGTAGCAATCTTTAAGAAACTATTTAATTCACCTGGCTACTTTTTGTGCCTGAATACAGGGTCATTTTTGGTATAATGGGGTGATATAAATGAAAGATTTTGGCCATTTGGGAGATAAATACACTTCTAAGGATTTAGATAAATACTTATGGCTATTTATACTATTTGATGTATTAATTTTCAAAAACATCCTTTGAAATTACTATATAAAATAATACATAATTGAGAAATCACTCTCCACTTTTCTGAGATACTTTCATTCACTATGCAGTGTTGAATTTTGTCTCTCCAAAACTCATGTCTGCCTGGAAATTCATAATGTGATAATGTGATCTTATTTGCATTTAGGGTATTTACAGATAGTTAAGATAAAGTCATTCTAGAGTGAACTCTAAATCCAGAAGAAAAGGCAAACTGTACACAAGGTCAAATAAGAACAAAGGCAGGAGTGATACAGCTGCAGCCAAAGACCATCCAGGATCACTGGCAAGAACTGGAGGTAAGAGACCACTGGTCCTCAGGGTTTGTACAGGGGTATGGTCCTACTTGCACCTTAATTGCAGACCCCTAACTTCCAGACCTGTGAGAATTCATACCTATTGTTTTAAGCTACTCATTTTGTAGTAATTTGTTATAGGAGACTTACCAAACTCTCTATTCACTTCACATACATAGTCTCTATTTTTGGTTTTCTCCACAGTCCACACTGAAGTTACTTCTTGAGTGTGCCTTAAAAGGCTATATCCAAGAATATGTACTCCTCACCTCCTTATAAATAACTTGAAAGGGAGAGCTTTTAAAACCTGCATAATTCTCTAATTCAGTATTTATCTCAATTCTTGCATCTTCCATGAAATACAAAGATATTACCTGATTTTTTAAAAGTGTATAAGGTTGCTCTCACAACTTAATCATTCTCTACATTTTTGTAATCTCTAAAAGACATTTCTAGTACTTCAAAAAAAATTGGACATGTAACACAATCCTGGAAAAATGAAATTTATATTGATTTTTTCTCCTTTTTTTGTTCTCCAGTTCTAAGATAATTTCTATATACACAAAAATTTATTATTACTTAGGTTGTTTCACATTAACATGTCTTTTTGAATGCTTGCTTGCAGTTCAAAATGAGGGAATTAAGAGAGTGGCCCACATGAAACTGAAAAAGAATTCAAAGTTTCAAAGTATGATTTCTTGTTTCCCATAAGAAAATATTAAGGAAATATATTGTATTATATTTGAACAAATGTGACAGTTGCTTAATGAAATTCATTGGTCAATCCCAGATCCATACTTTCTTAGAAAAATGCTGGAAGTGCGATTTAAACTAACAAAGGAAGTCACAATCATTTTCTTGAGACAGGTTCTGGTCATGCAGTTCATGCTGGCCTTGAACTTTATATGCATCCTTTGGCTAACCTTAAAACTCACAATTCTTCTACCTCAGTCTCTTGAATGCTAGGATTAGAGGGATACCTTTTTTTAATTAGTCTTATTGGTATATTTTAGATACACATAAGGATCACTTTCATTACAGGAAGTTTGTACCTGTACATGGTATTTTTTGATTCTTTTCCCCCCAAACTCCTCTCATCCCTACAACCCCTTTACCCTTTCTTATTTACAAAAGGTTTTTTCCCTTTTCTTCCTTCTGTTCTTTTTTTCCCTTTTCCCTTCCTTCCTTT
>RJWM01006660.1:0-82907 GCA_004363535.1 Dasyprocta punctata
AAAATGTTTTAAAAGTATATTTGCTAAAAGAACACTAAGGAGAGGAATAATACCATGTTTAGTTTCAATATATTACTTGCTCTTTTTCTCTAATAACACAGAAACTTATATGAAACCTTAAAAAATTCTCTTCTCCCTGATATATCAGTGCTATCTGACTTGTACTAGGAGTTATAAATATTTGACTGCACATATAAGCTACTAATGTGCTACTTAGCAGTTAATTATGTAGTTTACCTTCTATTCTCTACTTTGTGTCTTGGTGCCATGTTAACCTTAACTGGGTGGACAGTCCATAGTGAATATTTTAAGTACATTGTACAACACAATGGGATCCGTGTCTTAATTCTGATTCTCTTGTTCCCAAAACTGTGGCTAGTAGGGCTCAAATATTTGTAGAAGGAATACCTAGATAAAAGTGTCCTTAGTTTCTGTTCTATCCACAAAAGTAAAGGAGAAATCACTCAATTTACTTCAGTCATTCTGACCAGAAACTGTAGCCATTGTAGCTTTTTTTTTGGCAGTACTGGAGACTGAAAAAGGGTCTTTACACTGAACTACATCCCTTTACACTGAACTATAGCCCCTGTTTTATTTTGACACTGGGTCTCACTAACTTGTTCAGTTGTCTAGACTAGGCTCACACTTGCGATCCTCTTGCAGAGTGCTGGTATTACAAACCAACATATGATACCACACCTGGCCTAACATTTTCCAGTTGCCAGTTGAAGTTGCAGGCAGGGTAAGACAGATTACCCTCTTTTGGCGATGATACTACAGTTCTAGTAGGCCAGTATAACACAGGGCAAAGAATGTAACTTTCTTGGTAGAGGCACACCTACATCTCACCTTTATGATAGTAGTTGTATCTTTAAACCTATGCTGCTCTATTTCTGAAACTCTAAATAGATTTAAAAGATGAAGGAAAGAGAATTCCAGAAAGATGAATTTTGACCATATGCAATTTAGTCCATAGTAGTGAGCCTTCTCTCAAATGATCAAGGTATTTTGAAAATGAGAAAATCCTAAAAGCTGTTAGAAATAACTTAAGTCAGTTGTTTCTCTTGTTCAAGCTGATAGCCTCAGACTCGATCCATTCAAAGACTTTAGCTACACTATATAAAGCATGAAATAAGATGCCCAACTTGGTGTTGGAATTTTAAAATTTTCAGCAAGGACAGTTATCTCAGTTTTCCTTTTCATAAAATGCAATCTGGCATATATGTGTATTCAATACATATCTCCTGAACTAAAATCCAAAATGAATTGAAGAAAATAATGAAATATTGAAGTATTTGCCCACTGGACATCAGTCATGGGGGACCATATTAAAAGCATCATTTAAAAGTCTTCATCATTCTCAAAAATGTTTTTTTCTCATGTCATGTTTAAGTTATCAAGAGATTCATAATGATCATACATTCGGGTTAAATAATAAGTGTCTTAATTCTATTTTACTGACTTAAAAAAGTAAAATCTATAAATAACTAGTAATACATGTTAAAATGTGAAACCAACATATTCAAATCTACACAAAAAATTGACAGCTCAATTAAAAACCAAACCACATTTTAAACCATTTTTCACATAGCTAAAATGACCGTTTCCTTTAATAAAGTAAAAAGCATGCATTGCATCTGTGGTGGTAAAGCTAAGAAAACACACATACGGTCTGATTTATTTCCAAACTGTGAAAACTTTAGTCCTATAAGGTAGTTTCGCTAAGCATTCCGAACAAGTGCTAAAGTAACAGTCCTTGTTAGAGGGACCTTGCTGGAAAGAGGTTAGTGACGAAATACTCTACCAAATTTTATTATTTCCAGTAAAATTATAGTGTACATAAATTCCAGTGCCTTCTAAATCCAGGGGTTGGAGATTTGAAAATCTTTAAGCAGAACACAATTAAGTTTGAGTGGGAGTTTCATTCTAATTTTTCAGAATTCAACTGGATATCTGCAGGAAGAATTAGTATACCACAAAAAAGGGGTCATATTACCTACATGTGAGTTGCCTAGCCTTACTTTTCTCCCTTTCTTTCCCTCTCCTTACCCCATCTCCCTCCCTCCTTCCCTACCCATGCAACTAAGTAGACAGTTTTATAAAAGAGAAGAAAACAAAAGTGGAGCAGCAAGCAAGCTTTCTTCTAGTCTGGAACCAGAGCCTAAAATAATAGCAGACCCAATTAGAGTACTTGTCTTCATGGAATTTACAATTTATTGATTGGCATACGTACGTGAAGTGATTAGAGAATATTTTAAACTAGATGGTACCAACTACAAGTACAGTAGGAAGAGTCATTGTGTTATAACGAAGAAGTACTAGCCAAAATTAAGTGAAATAAAGTTTATTTCTAGTTCATCAATTACTAGAATTGACATATGGTGTAGGGGCAACAGGAGTAATATTCACTATAATTCAATGAATTACAGTTGCATTAATTGGGCTTTGGATCGAACACTGATGTAAACTCTACAAGGTCAAAGTTTTTGTCTGTCATGTTCATTGCTATATAACTATGAGTGCCTGGTGACAGGAAATGCACAATAAATATTTGCTAAATGAATTATGATGATTATATCTATCTTCTTATGGCTTCAAAAAGCCCTTTATAGACACTCATGGATATCTTCTGAAGGGATCTGATATTGTCAGTTAGTGACCAAGGAAGATGCAGTGTTCTGAAGTAGTAAGAGTGCCTGTCCCTGACATGTCACTATTTGATCTGGTGGCACACCTTAGAATTGGCAATGAGAAGGCAATCTTTTTCTCTCCAAGAAGAGAAAAGAATAAGCCCTAATTTATAAATGAGACTTCCTAATGATATATGAATGTTTTTATTTCCCCTAGTACTCAGCATTTGCCCTAATAATCTGCCATGGGAGGTAAACAAGTGTCTCAGATCAGGAAGATCTTCCCTGATTATCTTAATTATTCTCTTAATTACTGTTCTACTACATCTTTCTAATATTTCTGATTTGTGTGTTTTGCTATCACCCATTAGACTATAAACTCCAAAAAGCAGGAACCTTACAACTGATAGCAAAATCATCTGGAAAAGTGCCTGACACATAAATGTCATTAAAATATGTGTTAAATTAGCAATTGTCAGGAATAGTTTTAGGGGACAAATGAGACAAATTGTCTGTTCTTTCCAGAACCCAGATTTTGTGAAAGCATTTTATACAATATGAGTTTAACATCACAAATCCAAAAGTCTGAAATTCAAAATGCCCCCAGTCTAAAGTTTTTGAGTACCAACATTATGCCACAAGTGGAAAATCTCACACCTGATTCATATAAAAGGTAGCAGTCAAACACAAGTGCATTAAATATCTTTAGGCTTTGTGTGTAAGGTGTATATGAAACATAAGTGAATTGTGTTTACTGTCTCATATGCAAGATAACTTATTCTGAATATGCACATATTCCCAAACTGAAAAGAACAAATCCGAAAGTGTTTCTAGTCCAAAGCATTTCAGACAAAAGATATTTGACTTGTCTTAGGAAAAAGGACTTTGAGTGCAGCACTAGAAGGAATAATTTATCTCCCTACATTCCAGAGCTTTTACTATGCAAGTATACTATTAAAAAGTGATGAAGATCCTTTCTTCCTCTTAACTAAACATTTGACAAGAGTAGTTCCTACACTTACCACACACTGAGAAATGCAGTCTTGTGCCCAGTGCCTACGGAGTGTCATCTAGTCTGCACTGGTTGTGATGTTACCATTAAGGGAATACACCCACATCTACACTTGGTCCAGTATGTGAAACAGCAACCGTGATGATTGCAATGATAACCAGGATCCCCAAAGGAATATGCAAGGCAAATAATAAAGAGATTAAATTCAAAATTTCAGCCATCCTTCCTCAACTGGATGTTCTCCCTTGACTATCATGGTAGTCCACATTTGGGGCCTTCATGAAATGCATTAAAACTTACATTCTTTTTACCTGTTTCTTATTTTTCCAAAGTTCTTCCAAAAGTAAAATAGTTTGCGTGACCGATCTTTCTTCAGAGGGGTTATCACTAGAATTCCACTCACTTGGTTGTCTTACAAAGTCAGTTCACTAATGAGTTCTAGAAAGTTATAATTTTGAAGATTAACTGAGAATGAGGTTCTCCTGGGGATTTATTTTATTAAGGAAAGCAAGAGTTAACAGCTATTTAATATTTTTTCAATCCTTGGTCCTGTAAGATATGAGTCAATGTATTATTTTAGTTAAGATTCTGAAAAGATCACAGAAGAGAAACAGAAATTTAGGCTTGAGTTATCAGGAAAAGAGAATAGGAAACCTGGCTATAACATAGTGACTGGTCACTGAGACAAATACTGAAAGGGATGATTGTCATACGTGTAGTGAGAGATAACTTAAATGAAAATCATCACAAGAATTCAGTGTGAGGAGTGGGGTGAGCTTGCAAAGGGAAGACAGCAAAGACTGGCCAGAAAAAGTACTACTAGGTGTAAGTTGAACTGAGCCTAGAGGTAATAGAGACATAGAAAAGAATGTATTAACACAAACAGAGACAAACAGATCTTAGATATGCCTAAGGCTGAAGTCTGAGGATGGAGTGGTAGGAGATGAAAATTAAGAGCATAAATTTAGGAGTCAGACAGACCTCAGATTGCAACCTGGTTCTACACTTTAAAACTCGGACTTCATACAGTTGGCCCAGTCCTTTAAATTTCATTTAACCAGTCTGTCAAATGGAAGTATTAATAGCGACCTCTCAGGGTTCTAAAAATATTGCAGTTCCTGTATCTTTATTAGAACAAAAACTAGTATTATACTTGAAAGTAGCTGCAGAGAGACTTCTACTGGGAAACAGCAAGTAACAATTTATGCCTGGCAAAGAGGAAGAACTACCAATATCATCTCTTTCACTGCTTCTCACTGGGAGGAAAGCAGACCAAAATAAATAAATAAATAAAGTAAAAAAAAAAAAAAAAGGAAATCATTCTTATTTACAGGATAGAATTAAACCTGAGTTAATCATTCTTATTTACAGGGCAAAATTAAACCTGAGTTCACATGCTACAAATACAGTGAATCATATACATATGGTCTAGCAACACTTCATTTCTCTACCAAAAACTAAGATTTAATCCATATCTACACCATTTAAGACTTACCCTGTGTTGTTTATTGTTTTTGTCTTTAGCTACCAGAACCTACAGTAATTCTCTAGATACTTAGTAACACCAAAAAGTCCCAGAAATATCCTCCTAATGTTGCTAAGGAATTAACTACACATCTCATTTCCTGGCTTCATCCATCTGGCTATATTTTAATCACTCAAAAAGGAAGGCTTCACTTAAGAGAATGACCAAGAACAGTGCCAAATTTTAGCTTGTATCAGAACCACATTCAGGGCTTTGTTAAAACACAGAATGTGCTTACTACTCTTAGAAGCTTTGATTCAGTGTAATGCAGGGTTCTACAATGGGTATTTTTGAATATGTTGCCTTATCATTCTGGTGCCGGGACAGCATTTTGAGAACTACTATCCTAGAAGGTTTTATTTTCACAGAATGATATACCTTCTAGTTCCCTGAGGGATGAGTCAGAAGAGGCCATTATCACTGGCCTATACAGACAACTGTGACAGCTAGAAAGAATAAATAACACAGTACAGCAATGGTTGGAAAGAAGGGAGGAATTGTTTTCCAACCAGTTTTGAAAAGGGGTTGAATCTCCAGATTTAACTCAGGGGCAGGGCAACCTCTTTGTTCATATTACTTTTCGTCAAATCCCAGAGGTACCAAGCCAATTTACCCAGCCCATTTCTAGTAGCTATACCCTACCTCCTATACAAACATGGAGTGTTATTTCCAGGAGCAAGCTATGTAAGGGTGGATACCCTGACCTATTCCCAAGGATCATTCCTCTCAGAACTGAAAGAGGTTACACATTTCCAGGTGTGTGATTTCAATGTTTTTTTTTTTTTTTTTTTTTTTTTTTTTTTTTTTTTTTTTTTTTTTTTTTTTTTTTTTTTTTTTTTTTTTTTTTTTTTTTTTTTTTTTTTTTTTTGCTTGCACTGGGGATTGAACTCACAGCCTCGTGCCTGCCAGACAGGCACTTAAGCTGCTGAGCCAAACTCCCAGCCCTGGTTTTTTGAGGCGGGGTAGCACTATGTAGCTCAGGCCAGCCTTGCGCTCATGTTGTAGCCCAAGCCAGCCTCGAACGCACAATGCTCCACCTACCTCAGCCTCCCTCAATATTCTCTTTATAAATTCCAGAAAATACAGTTTGTCAGTATGACTTTAATAGCTTAACCAAAAAAAGAGTGAAGAATTCTTTTTCCTTTTCCACTGAGGCACATTTCTTCCCTCCATTTCAACATCACCACCAAAAAATTCTGATACCATTGAAATACTGCCTTTTTAATTGTTTTAAATTTTATTTTAAATAGCTGGGGATATAGCTCAGTGGCATAAGTGCCTGCCTGGCAAGTGCAAGGTCCTGAGTTTGATTGTCAGTACCAAAAAATATATATATATATAAAATAAAATTTTACAAAAGCGATACAGAATTTCAAAACAAGGTGAGAGGAAATTAGCAATGGTTATTATACTGTATATAGTTCTCCCCAAAACAGCTGCTTAGATTACCAGCTACAGTCATGCAAAACTGATCAAACAATATAAGCACCAACTCTTCCTTTCAAAGAACTAGTAGAATGAGTAGTACAATTAGCTAACGTGTGTGTGTATATGTATTTTCCCACCTTTTTTCTTTTCTCCTTTCCCCCATCTCAGTTCTCTCCTTTTGAGCAGTTTCTTACCCTTTTACAATATCTGTTGTACCTTTTGGGTCTTGTTTACTCTTGGTTTCTTATACTAAGGAGACAATACGATGTTTACACATGTAAGTCATATTTATTTTACTTATGAGTATGGTCTCTAGTTGCATCATTTACCGATAAAAGCCTCGAGTTTATCTTCCTTTACACCTGAGTATAAAGAAATTATGTATTTATTTGCCACTGCATAAAACCACCACAACTTTTTCATTCATTCCTTGGTTGATGGATATTTGGATTGTTTGCAAGATTTAGCTATTACAAGTTGTGCTGCTAAAAGCTTGGATGCACATATATAGCTGTGGTATGATGTTTTCAATTCTTCTCGAAAAATACCCAGAAAGGGAATAGCTGGGTGGAATGGGACCTCTAATCCTAGTTTTTTTGAGGAATCTCCACACTAATTTCCACAGTGGTTGCATCAGTCTACACTCCCACCAACAGTGGAGAAGTGTTCCTTTTTCCCCATACCATTCCAGCATTTCTTATTGGATAGTTTTTTGATGATAGCCATTCTTTCTGAGGTGACAGGGAATCTCAGTGTTGTTTTAATTTGCATTTCTCCAATGACCAATGATGTTGAATATTTTTTCATATATTTGCCATTTGTATGTCTTCCTCTGAAAAGTGTATATTCATCTCAGATGCCCATTTTTGGAATGGGTCTTTGAACTTGAGTAGCATGATTTTTAATACTTTATATATTCTAGATAGAAAGCTTTTGTCTGAGATAAAATTTTTCCCAATTCATGGGTTTTCTTTTAGCTCTGTTAGTGATTTCTTTTGAGGTGCAAAACTTTTTAGCAAGATGACACCCCAGTTGTTGATTCTTTGAAGTATTTCCTGTGCGGACTGATTTTTGTTCATGAACTCACTGCCTACCCCATGTCTTCTACTTTCTCTTCCAGTAGATTCAGTGTTTCTGTTTTAATATCAATATCTTTGATCCACTGTCCCCTTAGTTTTAGTGCATCATGATAGGCATAGGTCTAATTTTAGTCTTTGACATGTGGAAACCCTGTTTTTCCAGTACCATTTATTAAAGAGCCTATCTTCCTTCCAGTGACCATGTTTGTCAAACATAAGGTTACTAAATGCGCTTATAGTTGTGTCTGCATCTTCTATTCTGTGCCATTGATCCTCAGGTATTTTTTTTTTGTTGTTGTTGTTGTTGTTTTTGCCAGTACCATGCTGATTTTATCATAGTTGAAACTGTAGTACAATTTCAAGTTAGGGATTGCGATGCCTCCTGCCTTGCTTTTGTTGCCCAGGTTGCCTTTGTTATTCTAGGTCTCTCTGATTGCAGATGAAATTTAGGAATATTTTCTCTAGTTCTGTGAGGTATACAGATGGTATTTTGATTGGGATTGCATTAAATCTATTTAACCATTTTGGGAGTATGGCCATTTTCACAGTGTTGGTTCTTCCTATTCATGCGCAAGGAATATCATCCCATTTTCTGAAATCTTCTTTGATTTCTTTTTTCAGAATAATGTAATTTTCAATGTATAGGTCTTTTACTTCCTTTCTTAGATTTATTATTAAGTATTTCTTTTCTTTTCTTTTTTCTTTTTTTGGATGTTACTGTGAAGTATGCGGTTTCCCCAATTTATCAGTGAGTTTGTTGTTTGTGTACAGGAACGCTATTAATTTTTGAGTATTGCCTTTGTATCCAACTATGCTCTGAGTTTTGTTATTAAACCTGGAAGTCTTTTGGTGGAGTTTTTGGGGTCTTCTATGTAGAGTATCATGTCATATGCAAATAATGGTAATTTAACTTCTTCCTTTCCTATCCTTATTCCTTTTATTTCTCTCTATTGTCTAAATTGCTCAGGCTAATGTTTCCAGAACTATACTGAATATGAGTGGTGATAATGGAAATCCTTGTCTTGTTTCTAATTTTTGAGTGAAAGCTTTTAGTTTTTGTCCATTTAATATGATGTCGGCTGTTGGTTTGTCATAGAAGGCTTTTATCAGATTGAGGTAAAGAGTATCTCAATTGTCTGTAGGGTTTTTATCACGAATGAGTGTTGGACTTCATCAAAAGTTTTTTCTGCATCTATTGAGATGATCATGTGATTTTTGTCTTTGGATCTGTTTATATGGTGTATTACATGTTTTGATTTACATATGTTGAACCACCCCTGCATTCCTGGCATGAATCTCAATTGTTTATGGTATACAATCTTCCTGATGATTTCCTGCCTTGTGTCTGCTAGTATTTTATTGAGGAGTTTTGTATCTATATTCATTAGGGAGATTGGCCTATAGTTCTTTTTGGTTGAGTCTTTCTGTGGTTTTGGCATGAGGGTAATACTTGCCTTCAGGAATGAGTTAGGGATAATTGTTTCCCTTTCAACTTCATTACAGATCTTGAGTAATGGCATTAGATCTTCTCTAGATTTCTTGTAGAATTCAGCCATGAATCAATAAGGACCTGGACTTTTCTTTGTTGGTAAGTTTTAATTACATTTCTGATTTCATTAACTGATTTTGGATTATTCAGAATTTTTATATCTTCTAGGTTCACATTTGACAATTCATACATTTCTAGGACTATGTCCATTTCTTCTGCGTTTTCCATCCTATGCGTGTAAAGATTTTCAAGGTAGGTATTGATGATCTTCTGAATTTCCACAGGATCTATAGTGATTTCACCCTTTGCCTTCCTTACTGCATGAATTTGAGTTTTTTCTTTCCTTTTTTGATAAGGTTTGCTAGGGGATTATCATTTATTTATTCATTCAAAGAACTAACTCTTTGATTCATTAATTCTTTGTATTATTTTGTGAGTCTCAATTGTGTTAATTTCTGCTCTGATCTTTATCATTTCCTCCCTTCTATGGGCTTTGGGCTTGACTTGCTCTTCTTCTAGAAGCTTGAGGTATAGCATTAGGTTGTTTATTTGTGCTTGTTCTATTTTCCTGATGTGATAATTCACTGCTATAAATTTCCCTCTGAGAACTACTTTCATAGCATGTCACAGGTTCCTGTAAGTTGTGTTTGCATTTTTGTTTGATTGCAGATATTATTTAATTTCTCCTATAATTTCATCTGTGACCCACTAGTTGTTTAGGAGGACGGTACTGAATTTCCGTGTGTTTATGGTGTTTTTGTGGTTTCTTTTGCCATTAATTTCCAATTTCAGTGCATTATAATCAGATAATATGCATGGGATAATTTCTATTCCTCTGCATTTACTTAAGGATGTTCTATGGAATAATATATATTCTATTTTAGAGAACATCCCATGTACAGCTGAGAAGAACATGTATTCTGATGTTGGGTGAAACACTCTGGAAATGTCTAAGTCCAATTTGTTCACAGGTTTGGTTCAGTTCTGTTATTTGTTTGCTGGTATTTTGTCTAGTTGATCTCTTAGTGACAAGAGGGTGTTGAAGTTCCCAGTTACAACTCTGTTATTGGTTATTTGATTTTGCATGTCTATTAATATTTTTCTTATATATGTGGGTGCTCCAATATTTAGTGCATATATTTATATGACTGTTATGTCTTCCTCTTAACATCTTCCCCTAACAAGTAATTAGTAACGTTTTTTGTCACTTTTGATCATTCTTGATTTGAAGTTCACATCGCCTGCAAATGGAATAGCTAGCCCTGCTTTTTTCTGGTTTCCTGTTGCATGGGGTATTGTTTTCCATCCTGTGACTTTCAGTGTATGAATTTCCTTTTGAGTTAAATGTGTTTCTGGTACACAGCATATTGTTGGATTGTGTTTCTTGATTGATCCACTCTGCCAGTCCATTTCTTTTGATTGGTGAACTAAGGCCATTTACCTTAATGATTACAACTGATACATATTGGCTTATCTTTGTTATGCTATCTTCCTGCTATTGGTTCCCTACTTTTACCCTCTGTTTAATTGCTTGCCCTGCTTGGTGGTTTCTTTCTGTTGTTGTTCTTGGAATTGTGGTCATTTTTATCTCTTTTTAGAATATCTTTTAGTACTCTTTGTAGTGGAGGTTTGGTGGTCATGAATTTCTTCTATTGTTCTTTGTCATGGAAGTATCTTATTTCTCCATTAATTTTGAAAGATAGTTTTTCAGGGTATGTGAATCTGGGTTGGAAGTTGTTTTCTTTCAGAACTTGAAATACTTCACTATGAGTTCTTCTTGACTTGAGGGTTTGTGTTGAGAAGTCTCCTGTGATTCTGATGGTGATCTTTACAGATGATCTGTTTGTTTTCTGTAACAGCTTTTAATATTCTGGTCTTATGCTGAATTTCTGGGATCTTGAGTATATGTCTGGGTGTAGATTTAGTTTGGTTATAGCTAATTCAGGTTGTATATACCTCACTTAACTGCATGTCAGATTGTTTTCGCATGCTTGGGAAATTTTTTGCTATTACTTCTACAAACAGTTTTTCTTATGTCATTTTTTGTTGATACCTATCATATTGTTCTTCTTTACATCATCTTGCAGCTGTTGAATTGTTATTTTCTGACTCATTATTTTTAAGAGGTTTCCTTTCATGATTGCTTGTTGCAATCCTGCCTTCAAGATCTGAAAGTCTATCTTCAGTTTCATTCAAGTGGTTTTGAAATTTTCAATAGAATTTCTAATTTCCAGGATATCTTTTGGAATCTGTTTCATGCATTCTAATTTTTTGATACCGTGCATTCAAGGCTTAGATCATTTTCCTATGCTCTTCTATTTTTTATCTGTGCCTTTTTCAGATATACTCAGCAATTCTTTCATTATGATTAACATTTTCTTTTTTACCTGAGAGATTATTTCTAATCTGATTACTTCTACAGCCTCATGGAGTTGTTTCTTTATTTCAGCTGCTATCATTTCAGAAGTTTCAGGTATGTGACTTCCAATTTATTCTATATCTATGTCTCCTGGAATTGTTCTAGGTGGACTGAAGGTCTGAGACTCCATTTTCTATTTCAAAACATTTTATTTTGTTTTCTGTGATGATCCTTTTGAGTTTTGGTGGTAGGTAGCAATATCACTAGTATCAAGGCCTCTCTAAGAAAAGTCTGTTCATCAGGGATATCTTCTGTGTGCAGAAGATTCTTGGTTTGTGTCTAACCCAAGATCCTACCTTTCCAATTAACTGAGAGTTGAGCATTGTTTTTTATTTGGTTCAGTCCCCAGTCCTATGGTGTAGGGCTGTGGTGAGGTTATTACCCCAGAGCTTCCCAATATTATTACACAAGGGTGAATAACTGATTACAGTGGATATGACATCCTAGCTACCATAGTATGATTCACAACAATGATGTCATCAAGCACAATTTAGAAATTGATAAACTGTGATAACTATTGATTTTATACTTCAGACTGTAGGGCCACAGTCTACAGCTATATAACAGAACCAATCATAAATTAGGGGTTTGTACGCAAAGTGTTTCCCCTTTTAGAGTACATTTACCCTGGGTTTGTCCAGATGAGCTTGCTGCTGAGTCCTGGGAGCTTCCTATGCTGGCTACCTGTCTCACAGTGTAGGAGAATGGGTCAGGCATCTGAGTTGTACTAGGCCGAGTTTCCAGGATGGCAGAGAGGCAATGGGTGAGGTTTCCCCACTTCCAAATGGCTCACTTCAGTTCCTGGGTTGGTGGAGAGGTGATGGGTGGTATTTCTCTCCTCCTGGGGATCACTGAGGTTCCCAGCATGTCAGAGAGGCAATGGGTGGGGTTTCTCTCCTTCTATGTGGTTCACTGTGAAATACTGTCTTTTTTTTAGTTAAAACAACAGCTATGAATCACATAGATGTAAATTTATGACAAAATTCTATTTCTAAAAATGATAATGATTTGTTTTGGCAAAAATGAGCTCTCGAGAAGTATAACTTCTACAAAGCTTGAAAACAGTACAGAAGCTCAATATACCTGTAACATTTTAAACATTATCCTAGTTTTAGGCTAAATAACTATGCTTGTTATGCCATGTAGATGAATCACAGATATCAAATTCAATATCCTTACCCCATATTTCTAGGTTCTTACCTGTATTTTCAAAAGACCTTTTACACTATGTGGAAAGTTCTTGTGTTAAGTTTTCATTCTTTCTACAAGCAGTATTGCTAATAATGTGGCTTCTGGCATCAGACAGGTCTGATTTTAAATCCTGGCTCTAAGTACCTTAACCTTCAAACTCCAGTGGTCCAATTTTTCTAACCTACAAATGGGGATTAAGAGGCCTATCTCATAGACCAAACAGGATATCTGGTGGATATAATAGTATCAATTCAGATTACTTATTGCACAGAGGGAAAAAAAAACTTTATAAAAGAAAGGATATCCAGTCACCTTAACCACTGGAAAAACTTCGAGATTATTTGCCTCCTGGAGTGAAGTGATACAAAATATTCTGTATCATCTATACAGCATTCTTGTATATAATGATTACTTGAATAATATCGAGTATAAAGTTTTAACATCCAGCTTATAAGAACATTAAACAAAGAAATAAATTAGTTAAATGATAACACAAAGGACTATTATTTCAGAATATGGGCTCTAACAGTCACCCTCCAAGTCAATACGCAAGTACAATATGCCCAGTAATGTTTATACTCATGTATTCTACTCCATCACTGTACCAGAAGCTGTCCTTCTAACTAACAGTGTACAGCAGAAATGATAGCATGTGTCCTCCAAGATTAGGTAGTAAAAGATCTGCTTGCTTTCACCTTGGGTCAGTGTGTGTGTGTGTGTGTATATATATGTTTGGATTACTTATTGTGGAGGAGATTGGCAGCTATATTGTTAGCAATGTAATGGAAAAATTCAAATAGCAAAACACTGAACTTGCCAATGGCCACATGAGTGACTGTTCTTGAAGTGGTTTCTCCAGTCTTAGTCAAAGCTTCATAAAACTGCAGTGCCAGTAGACATTTAGACTGCACCCTCAGGAGAGATCCTCATGCAACTAAACACGTGAAGTTTTCATCCTCAGAAACTATATGAAATAACAAATATTTGTTGTTTTCAGGTGTTAAGCTGATAATTTGTTACACAGAAGTAGATAACTAATATGTTGACTTTTGTAGATTAAAAACTAGATTTTAGTACTAGTCTCTTAAAAAGGTAGTGAAACAGGGCTTTAGAGAAAAGTTGTACGGACAATTCTACATTATAAGAGAATAAAGAAACTTAACAACCAAGCGCAACTATGAACTGTTATTTAAGTCCTTTTTTTTAAAATGATAGCTACTAAGAAATAAGAACCGTTAGTTCAAATAGAAGCATGTATTAGATATTAAGGAAATTATGTCAGTTTTCTTAGATGCAACAACGGTTTTAGTTTTACAGAAAAATGCTATACTCTTAAGAGCTTTGTTGAACTATTTTGTAGTAACAACTCTATGTGCAATTTAATTTCAAATGACTCAGGAAAATGAGAAAATCTAGATGAGCACAGATGAACTAAGTATGGCAGATGTCATTAATTTCACATAAAATATAGGTAGGGAATGTAAGCGTTTACTGTACCAGTGTATAAACTTTTTTTGTATTTAAAATTTTTGCTAATTAAAATGTTAGTGAAACAACTGAATGCCATCCTCAAACTAGAGGTATCTCTAATTATCATTAGATCATAAGAATTCTAGTCCAAGGAAAATTTAGTACAGATTTCTACACTATAGATTTTTGATACTCAGTTCAGAAGTCTGTACAATTCCAAAGAGATATATCAGAAGACCACACTTGAATAAGTAGTTCTACTCAGAAGTTATCCCATCTGTCCAGTGTTTCCAGTGGCTAAATATGAAAAGTTGTTACTAATTCCTTCAACTTATTTTCTTCATCTTTTTTTCTTTTAATAAACAGCAGACAATTACTAAGCCCAACAGGAATTAGTCCATTTCAGTATCCAGGTGTACAAACATAACTATAAACTCATTTCTATATAATAAATGAAAAAAATGTGTTTATTGAAAACACAAGGGGAAAAGAAACAGACAGAGAGAACCCAATAAGAGGATAAGGAATTCATGCTCAGATGTTAACTGAAAAAGACCCTTTAAAGCCAATGAGTTGAATTTCTAAATTTAGTAAATTTTATTTCTTACTGTAATTCTGGTATAAAAATATTACCTGGGTATAGTGCCAGTTTAAGAAAAATTCAGTGACATTCTCATCATTAATACACCTAAATAATACTTTAAAAGTGATACAGCAGAAACAGAAATGCAATATTTATTTCACAAATATGACTACAAATTTTATAGACACTAACAGGACAAGAGAATATTATGAAGAAATACATGGCTATAAATTTGACAAGTTAGATAAAATAGAAAAAATAACCCTGAATACATAAACTACTACACATTACTCAAAAAGAAGTAACCAAACTGCACGTGTATTCACAGCATTTCCACAAAACACATAAACAAACCAAAACACCAGGTCCAAATAGTTACTCAAGTGAAGTCTATAGGACAGAAAAAGCAAAGAGAGACAGACAGACAGACAGACAGACTAATAGTTCCACATAACTCTTCCAGAATATTCACAGTGGCTAACATTACCTTAATAGCAAAACCAGAGATATTATATAAGCATCTTTTATAAATCCAGTGGCAAATATTTTAAAGATAACTCTCAGCAAATTGAATTTAACAATGTATGAGTGTAGAGTTGCTTGACTATTTTAAAAATTATATAATTTGCATCATACTAATTAAAAGCATATGGTCATTTCAATAGTGATGGTGAAAAAACACTTGACAAAATTCAGTATTTATTTATGACAAAAAGTCATAAATCCTTCTCTTTTATTTCCTAATATTGGGAATAAAACAAAAATGTGTAACTACTAGAATTCTCTTTAACACTGCTGAAGATTAAGGCAAGAAAAAGAAGTAAAGACTATCTACATTGTAAGGAAGAACTATCCCTGTTCACAGATTACTTGGTTAATCTAGGCAGGGAATTTAATGGAGCCTATAAAAATAATTCACTAAAACTAATAAATGAATTTAGCAAAATTTCAGGATAAGACCAAGATAGAAAAACCAACTGTGTATTTATATACACAGAACAAACACTTGAAAAGTGAAATAGAAATAGTGACAATACTTAGGGGCAAATATGACAAAAGATGTAAAATATCAAAACACTGCAAACTAAACAGCACTGCTGATAAATATGAAAGAAGACCTAAATAATGGAGAGCGGTATCTTATTCATGTCAATATCATGCTGATATAAATTCTACCATAATGATCTACAGACTCAGGGAAATCCCAATAAAAATCCCACTAATTTGCAGAAGTAATACACAATACATATTATAATTATAATATAATTACATAAGAACTAAAAGACATTGGGAAAGTGGTCAAACACATGGAAATTAAACAGCAAAAAACAACAATCCATACATGCAAGAAATCAAAGAGAAGTCATAAAACACTTTGAAGTAAAGGTAAACAAAAGCTAACATATCCAAATTTGTTGAATGCAGCTACAACTGTGCTGAGAAAGAGTTCCATGTTAAAAAAAGGTGAGGGGTCTAAAGTCAATAACCTAAGTTTTCATTTTAGGAACCTGTGAAAAGAAATAAAACTCAAATTATATAAATTGAAAGAAATAATAAAGTCAGCAAAAGTGATTAAAATAGAGATTTCTGTTCCCAACTATGCTTAAAATAATTTAAACTACCAAAAAAAATAGGAAAAACTATATGAAGCAAGCATTTTCAAACAATGAATGACTAACTGGAACATGGAATAGTGATCTCTAAAAGAAGGAAAATAAGGAACTAAGGAACGCCACCAACAGAGAGATTCCACTTCATGCTATAGGGTGGAAGAGGAAGCCAAACTGAGCCCAGCCCTATAAGAAGAGTTGTGAATTCACAGACAATACAGCTAAGCATTCACAAAGCAGACTGTAAGAAGCAAAGAACTTATTTTAGGACAGACCTAGAAATATAATTATCTAGCAAAAATGAATTTATATTACATGCTAGCTTGCTTTTATAATCTGCATCTTTTACCTTTCTTATTTCCCAATAGCTATGGTCCTCAAAGAGTCTCTCTACAAGAGTAATGTGTACTTTTATTTCTACTTTTATTACTATTATCACTGGTAATATTAAATAACCTACATATATATACATATATACATATACATGGACATACACATATATATAGACACATGCATATATGTATGTATGTAGCACTGATTATGTGCTGGAGACTAAGAATTCTACATATATAAGACTCATTTAGTCCTCCTTGAAGTCCTATGAGTTGGCGTCATTATTACCCTTGGCTAAAAACCCTTAAAGATCACATAGTACGGAATTCACCAGGATTCAGACCTAGCATATTGGTTCCATAGTTTCTATAGAAACCTGATTCTACTTCTATGCCTGATACTTACAAACTGCATAACTTTGGGGAAATCTTTGACTTGATTTCCACTATAAAATGAGCCAGGTTCAATGATCCAGTTCAAGTTACACAATCTAGGATGACAAAGTAGGTGCTTTTTATTAATTACTAGATGAGTGGTGGTGGTGGGGGCCTTTGAAGCTTAAAAAGGAAGTATATCTAAGGAAAAGGAGGAACGTAATTAGTAAAAAATGCATTAATCTTCTATACATTTTCTCATTTTATATTGTATGATGCAAACATTATGATCCTTATTTTAAAGAGGCAAACACTGAGACTCAGAAATTGAGTTACTTATCCAAGAGCATAAAAAAATCAGGATAGAAAGCAAACAACTGAATGCAACCAAAACCCAAGCATTTAGTGCTATACTACAATGCTTTTCTGGTGTCACTCTTCCTCTCTTTTCAGCAGCAGTAAGTACAGATGTGAAAGTACTTATCATAAAATCTTGCAAAAAGCACAAATAAATTCTTTTATAGATAAAGATGGAGACAAGTGAATGCCAACCTTAAAATGGTAACATATTGTTATCTAAAATAAAAGTGGACAGATTTTTGTGCAAGTTCTACAAGGTAGCTGAGTACCATATCAGAACAAAGAATTTCTGGAGGAAAAGTCTGTATGACCTAAATTCATTTCTAAACAATGAAGAAACACCATAAAAATGCCAATATATGTGATATTTCTAAAGTATATATCTATCTATGTATCTATAGATATATAGAAAGATATATATTCTTATGGCATTGTGCCACATAAAATTACTTCCCAACAGTAACTCAGAATCATTTTGTTAAAAGCAATCTTCAGTTTTCTTGAACAAGAATTTCATGAACAAACGAGCAAGCAAGGAAGTCTCATATATTGCTGACTTAAAGGAGGGCAGGACAATCAGAAATTATTGTAGTAACTAAATTCCTCTTTTGGTTAGGAAATAAGAGCCACTTGTTCATTCACAAATTCATCCAATAAATAATAACTGAGCACCAAGTAGACATGGGCATTATTTTGTGCTAGGACACTAAAACGGAATGGGATGTAAACGGCATGATTAAAAGATATATAGGGTGCTACAGTAACATGAAAGGTATTTATGAAGAGTTAGAGGAATTCCTGTATTTTATTTATTTTTTTTCTTTTTGCAGCACCAGGGATTGAACTCACAACCTTGCGCCTGACAGACACGTGCTTAAACCACAGAGCCAAACTCCTGGCCCTAGGTTTTTGAGGCAGGGTCACACTATGTAACTCAGGTCGGCCTTGTGCTCGCGCTGTAGCCCAAGCTAGGCCTCAAACTCACAACGCTCCGCCTACCTCAGCCTCCTGAATGCTGGGATTAAAGGCGTGCACCACCAGGCCGGACTAATGAGGGAAGTATTATTTGAAAGAAGATTAGAGAGTGTAGTATGTTTAGGAGTCTTTTGATTTTTGAATTTCAACAATCATTATTATATACCTATAGAATTAAAAGGACTTTAACGAATAATAAAGTTCAATGCTTTTACTTTTTAAAAAACTAAGTCCTTTAATGCCTATGTCCTCCTCAACGAGAGGCTGACTGTGACACAAAGTGAGGTCATCCCTAAAGAACTGAACACTAGTGTGTTGAATAAAAGCAGCTGAGTGCACCCATGTTGTAATCATTCAGTTTAAAAACCTCTGATCTTTGTAGTGTACAAGATGCTTGTCATCTGATACAATAGGTAAAATGATAAATACTTAGAGACTACCTCCAGCTGATTTTAACGCTGTCTATCTAATGTTAAAATCTGTAACTGCTTTGCCTTTGTACTTTGTGGGTCCGACAAACAACACTGAAGGCAAAAACTGTTTAATGCATAAACACAGTTAATTCATCAGTTCATTTAAGTCTTTCTTTTTCTTTATACCCAGCTTGTTCATTAAATTTCAATATAATTGAGATGCAGGAGCTGTTACATAAAATGATTCTTTTAAATCCCCTGCAGATGTTAGCTCAACTTTGGATGAAAGCGCTATCATTTAGAAGTTACTAACCACTAAGTAACAAGTTAACTATGGTCAACAGTAGAAACAGAGTCTACCACAAAGCCAAAATCAAGTATGAGTATAATTCAAGAAATGATGAAATGCCAATGTATAAAACAGTGTTTCTTTGCTGTCTGCATCCAAACAGCATAAGAATCTTTTGCAGGCTAGTTTCCATGTTTATGTCAAGTAATGGTAAGGATTTTTGGAATAGTTAATAGAATTTTGCTTTGCAAAGGTCAACCTGAAATGTATGTGCTAGCTCATCTTGGACTTCAGAGATCTTTTTTTTTCCATTTCTGGTATATAACCAGAAAATAAAAATTTAATTATAAAATTTGCATTATTTTTGATAACTTTGAAAATAGAAGTACATCACTTAATGAAATAATTCACTACAGGAGTTCTTTAAAATAGCATGTTCATTAATAATAAAAACCTAATTTATGTAACTTTTTAGGAATATATATTACATAAAGGTAGATAAAACTCAGACTTTTTGAATATTTATTGTAACAGGATTCAATCTCCAGTTTTTAAAAATTTAATATTTATTAAAATGTATAAGATACTTTGTATTTATATATAAAATAGGTATGTTATAAGTATAGGTAATTATGTATAGAATTTTTCCCCTTCACAAATATGTCACACATGACATATTCAAAAGCTATGTAGTAACTACACAATTCTTAGCTGTATAGAATGCTGTATGCTTTATATGATGCTTAGCATCTCTGGCCATTTTCCACTAAATAACTGATAAAAACTCAGTAATTTACACAATTCCAAAGCCCCCTATACAGATTCATATCATCTAGATGCTAACAACTGCTGTATAACAACCTAAATATCTTGGTAAGTTACAGTACGTACATCAGTGATGGGAAATTTTTTAGTTTTCAATGATAATTGTCCCCCCAGCCCCCGCAGCACATGTGTCACAGGTTTGCCACCACTAACCTACATGCATATTATTATAGGTTCTTGCCTTGGTAGGGTAGAGGGACTACTGACCCCTGAGCTAAGGTTAAAGTTTCTTTGATATGACGACTACCTTTAACTGAAAACCCTAATATACTTCCAAACTAGAATCCCCTAATAAGCAACTTCACTTAACATTATATCCATTTTTTAAAAAGTAGACAATAAAGTTATCTTTACACATACAGTAGAGAATTATAGACAGTTGCACTGATAATTCTGCCTCCTCTCTTTATCTACCTCCCCTAAAAAATACTTTCCCCTGCATTTTCTAGGTAATGAAGGTCAAACTGAAGAGATAAAAGATTCTCTTTTATACACACCATTTTGCAAAGATACGCTGAAGCAACTAATCCAAAACTCATTTACATATGACACTTAAATGTATTATTGCATTTTTATTTGGCAGTATATCTCCCTAATTAAAGTTTGATTAGGCATCTACTACAAGTAGTTTACATTTCCTAATCAAACCAGTGACTAAAGTGTATGTCTTTTGAGTACTTTTTTGAAAGAATACTGAATCTGAGAACTGCAAAGAGTGACCTAAATATTTTGATCAGTTTCATTTACTGGAATTAGGATATATTACTTTATTTTTGGCACTGAAAAATTTCCATATGTCCAACAGACTTTATGTTAAATTAGTACACATTCCTTGAATTTCTACACCTTTTTGGCTTTTTTTTCACTTTAGTTTTCACTAGTTAGACAACAACACCTAAAAGAAATCAATATTTCATTTTAAAAATAATCTTGATGATTATTTTTCTTTATATCTAAAACTGGTACAAAAAATTTACCTAATTTACACACAGAAATCACCTTGTGATAAAAAACAGCCAATTTTTGGGTTGCAAAGTTTCAGTATTGTGACTTAGCAGTTTCTACAAATTTTTGTGAAAATGTGGAATCTGCATGTTTGTATACCATGTGATATTCACTTCTGAACCAGTTTTAAAGCAACCAGGCATTCAATACTACTCTAAAAGTTTCTATGATTAGAACATAAGTCATATTTTCTATTATATTAAGCAGAGAATTCTGGTGCTGATAAATGAACAACCCTAACACATAAAAAAGACATGATCTGAAAAACTCTCTGTGTCATATAAAAGTTCTAACACATACTAAATATATATTCCAGGCTTTGCACTTACCTAGTACTAGGTTGCTTTTGGAGGGCTTTATCCAGGATAAGAGATGGAGCACTCCTCCTCCTTTCTGCTAGTGTTTTCATTTTCTATTGAGGAAAAAAATCAAAATGAAGACCAGATGACTTGTAAGAGAAGCAAATGTTGATTTTTCAATCCAATTCAACAAGTTTTATATTGCTTATCAAGAAGATTATAATTTCATTATGGCTATAACAGTATAATATACAAAATAGGATAATAAATGTTAAGAGGTATAGCTAGTGCTCTTTATGATCACAGAATAAGGAGATTAAAGGTTGACTACAGAATATAGGAAAAGCACCATCATAACCATTACCATTGGTTCCAATGTGTCAGGTTCTACGCTGAAAGCTGGACATAAATTGTCTCGTTCATGTCCACAAATATCATCAAGGTAGGCACAGTAGTACTATCTTTATTCCATAGGCAGGATAGTCTAAAACTGAGTTTCAAGACAGAAAACTTAGGTCAAGTAAAGGGAAGGAGAGTCAGTTAAAGCAAAATCAAAGGTAACTAGATTCTTACATAAAAACATAACCTTTAAATTTTATTTTAAATTTAAATACACAATTTGGAGTTGCTTATTCAAAAAAGAAGTTTTTCTGTAATTAAGTATTCTTCTTCTTTTTAAGTGATATTTAAATACACATCAGATCTTCCGAATACTTTGTTTCCAGTGATCTAAACTTTACAGTAAATGAGGCTTTATTCCACTTGAATTAACCAGATAATTACTCTCTAAATTCAACCTTACATGTTTAACAGCACTAGATATAGCCAGCAGGTATACTAGAGACAGATGAGAAAAATGAATAATACAGTCACAATCACAATAGTCACGTATCACCAAAGCCATTCTTCCCTCTTACCCTATCCTATGAGACCCACAGGCCCCACCCATTGCCTAAGGGCCCAGGCCAGCCAATCTTGGGAAGAGATTTTTGCTCTAATAGGAACCATAGAAAACTAACTAGCAGACTCAGGGGCAGCACCCCAGTACATGATTCACAAAAGGACTCCTTCTTAGTAAAATAAAACATAGATACTAGAATAGGATAGAGATGCTGTACTTCCACAGCATAATTCTTAACCCACAGATTCACCAGGTTCCCAGCAAATGCTCCCAAATGATTGCTGTCAGCACTACTTTGGTCTCAGTGTTGGTGTTCCCCTCATTGATCCGTGGGCTTACTTGTAGATACCGTAACTCCAAATCTCCTTGCAGCAGAGACCATTATATAAGACAGTTAGTTTATAAAACGTTATCAAAGGACAGGAAACGAATGGGTTAAGAAATAAAGACTATCAAACACTTTAATCAGAGGTAATTAACCATGAACCAGCTTTAGGCTCCAGGTTACTTGTACGAAAAATTTTTCTGTGTGTATTTAGTCCCTTCCTTATACAGAAACAGTCACAGTTACCATTAGATTCCCCAAAAAAGTCTTCCATTCTCAACAATACTGATTCATATACCATGCTTTGCCAGCTTCAATGTACTGTTTTCATTCATTAATTGTATCCCTTAGAAACATAACCTTCAGGAATCTTAACATACTGAGGCTGGTATGACTACTGTAGAGGTTGCTGGGGAAAGGAAATCTGGGAAAGAATATTTACATTGCCAAGTACAGGCAGCATCTATCCATATAAACACCCTCAACAATCGAAGACTGAAGTGATTTTATCAAGATGCCAGGGCAGTTTGTTCATACGTACAAAGCTATTTACCAGATTGATGTAAGATTCTGTTCCATGTTCAGGCCGGGGCTTGATTCCTACTCCTTATTGTTATTCCTTTTATTTAGGACCCACATTTTTCTTTAAGATTAGAAATGGGCCCAATTTTGTTAGCTCCTTCCCCCCTGTCTATTTTGACCTTAAAGGTTTGCCTACTCTACCTTGAGGAGGCCATTTCTGAACCTTTGCTTCCCCTAACTCTGGTATCATTGTCAATAGGGCCAAGACACTAAACTAGATCTTCATTAGCACATGATTTCAAATGCTAGACTACTTGGCATTCAGGTTTATAAAGAATTGGGAGAGGGTTCAAAGGACAGCTATACAATGATTAAATCTGAGAAAAGGAAAGACTATGGGAAAAAAGTTAAAATGATCTGAGATTTTTCATTGGAAACAACATCACATGAAAATGCAACATTATCACATGGAGGAAAATAAGCATCTTTCAAAGAAGCTAAAACAAAAAATGGGCAGAAATACAAAATGAGAAATACAGAATGAAAATCCAAGTTGATCTTGGGTATTTAATCTTTTGAGAATTTACAAAAGTTGCAAACTACATGGTTTACATATATCTACTGATAGTGTAAAAGTTAATTGCTTATCAACCAATGATACTGGAATGGGGTACATGAAAAAGAATAAAGTTGGGCTTCTAAGTCTTTATATTCAAAAATTGTTTAAAACTGATTAAAGACCTAGGGGAAAAAGGCTAAAATCCTGAAAACCTGAATAAAAAACATAGGGAAAAAATTCATGAGGTACTCAATGGTTTCCTATCCTAGATATAGACCCAAAGCACAGGTAACACATGATAAAAACAGACAAATTAGATGTTCTTGAGATTTAAAACTCCTATGCTTCAAAGACCACCATTAAGAAAGTGAAAAGACAACCCTCAAAATGGAAAAAAAATTTGCAAATTATGTATCTAATAAGTGACTTATTTAGAATATATAAGGAAATATTACAACTCTATATGGCAAATTATCTAACAAATACACAAGCAAGGATCTAAATATATGCAATTCTCCATAGCTACCGAAGCAGCCTTAAGCATGTGAAAAATTGTTCAACGTTATTAGCCACAAAGGAAATGTAAGTAAAAACCACAATGAGATTCCACTTCAAACAAATTAAAGTAACTATAATTAAAAAAAGATAAATAGAAGCCATAGGCACAAGCAAAAACTTTCTTGAGTAGGACTCCAATAGCACAGAAAATAACAGCAAGAGTCAACAAATGGTACTGTATCAAATTTAGAAGTTTTGCACACCAAGGAAAATGAATGAAGTCAAGAAACAGCTTATAGAATGGGAGAAAAATCTTTATCAGCTACTCTTCTGGCAGAGGATTACTATCTAGAATATATTAAAAAAACCCTAAAAATAAAAAATCAGTCAATAAATAAGCAAAAGAATTGGATACTCAAAAGAAGACATACAAATGGCCAGTAAGTATATGAAAAAAATGCTCAACATCTTTAACCATGAGGGAAATGCAAATCAAAACTACATTGAGATTCTCTCATTCCACTCAGAATGGCTATCATTAGGAGCACTAAAATAAATCCTGGTGAAGATGTAGGGAAAATGGAACCCTCTTACACTGCTGACTGCAATGTAAATTAATACGGTCACTATGGAAATGGAAATCAATATGGAGATACCTCAGAAACACACACACACACACACACACACACACACAAACCCTAAAAACAGGGCTACCTTTGATTCAATTATCCCACTTCTTGGTATGTATCTAAAGCAATTAAAAGTCAGTACACTGTAGGGATACCTGTATACCCATGTTTAATGTGACACAATTCATAGTAAGCAAGATATGGAACCAGTCTTGGTGCCTATCAATATATGACTGGATAAATAAAATGTAATGTGATATATATGCTACACAGACACACAATGGAATACTATTTAGCCACAAGAATGAAATTATCATTTGCAAGAAAATGGATGGATCTGAACACTATCAAGTTAAGCAAAATAAGACAGACTCAGAAAGACAAGTATCACATGCTTGGCCCTAAAACCCTAATGACTGAAAATTATGGTGAACATTTAAGTTTTTTTAAAAAATCAATTATAATAAAAGACACACTGACAATAATCCCCTTCAAAATATTCTCCCTCAAATCAAACACTTGCCCCATTTTCTGAAGCTTCTCAAAATCCTCTCTTCAAGTGTCTTTAGTTGTCTTGTACTGTTGTGGCTGCCTTGATGTACGGAATCAATTCAAAATTTTTACCACTCATGGTTATTTCATTTTGTGGAGGAGCCATAAGTCACACGGTGCCATGTCAAATGAATAAGGCGGGTGAGGATACCCTGCAATGCTTCTCTGAACTTACTTTCCATTGAACAGTACTCGGTAGCAGCATTCAGCAAATATCTGATCATGCTTCATATAGACATGAAAGAGGACTTCCAGAATGGCTTTAAAAGGGGCAAAAATGATGCCACGAGTATGTTTGCAGTGAGGGGAGTTACTTTGAAGGGAATTAAATGTAATGTCTCTGAGAAAAATATACACATTTTGGGGAGGGGTTCAGGAAAGGGCAAAAGTGGGAAAGTGGGGTGAAAAAGGTCAAAATATGTTATATGCACGTACTAATCTGCCAAAATTAAACTCATTAACCTATACAACCAATTTTTAAAAAGCACACACACACAAAAAGAATTTATTGATGCAGGTGTAGAGAAATTTGATTTTTATACATGATGGTGGGAATGTAAAATGGTGCAGTTACTGTGAAAACATTTTGGCAGTTCTTCAAATAGATAAACATAAAAATTATCATATATATAATCCTAAAATTTCACTTTTAGATAGGTACCCAAGAGTAACGAAATCATATGCCCATACAAAGATTTGTGCGCAATTTTTCACATCATTATTCATAATAACCAAAATGTGGAAACGACCCCAGTACCTGTCACCTGATGATGAATAAACAAAATGTGATATATTTACACAATGAAAATACTACTTGGCAATAAAAGAAATAAACTGACACATTCTATAGTTTCAATGAACCTTTAAATTAATATAATAATTTAGAGGAAAATAGTTACAAAGGCCATATAGTACATGATCCCATTTATATAAATTGTTTAGAACAAATCTATACACTCAATGTAGATGTATTTGTCTAGGGTTTGGGGATAAGGGGGATTGAGGAATGATGACTAAGAGGTATGGTGTACCTTTTTGAAGTAATGAAAATGCTTTAAACTTGTGACAGATGCACAATTCTACAACTGTTCTAAAAGCCACTGAACTGTACACTTTAGATGCATGAATTATATGGCATATAAATTATATTTGTTATATATTAAACTATTTATCTAAATACTAAACTACTGGGCTCTATCCCAGAAAACTGGTTCATAGCTAGACACTACAATTTACTTCTTGTAATAATCATCTGAAGTATAATATATGAAATGGACAATTGTTTGATTTTTGTCTAATTCATTTTTGCACAAAAATTCTCAACGATTCTCCATCTGAATTCATGAGAAACCTGAGGAAGTTGCCCATCTGCCTGTTGTGATTTGCTAACATTCCTTTCCTCCTCTTCCTGTGGCCAACCTAGGGTTTTCATGTGATAAAGTCTCAAGAGATGCATATTAAGTCAACAAATTAACATCAACTGTATATGAGATCTTAAGGTGGTAACACAAGAGTGCCTATGTAAGAAAATGAGGTCATAACATGGTTACTTAAGAAACACGTTGTGCATTTTTATTTTGAAGATCTCAGGAAATACTTTTTAGATAAAAAGTGCATACAGACTCTCATCACAATTTTATCTTCCTTTCAATCAAGAAACATAGCACTATTTTTGAAACCTCTAAATCACTCTGAGCCTGGTCATTCTTAGCTCTCATAGTGATTAAAGAAAATAAAGCATATCAAAAGAAAGGAACAGGATGAAAGATTTAAGTCAGAGGTTAACTGCAATTTTTCATGAGTTGTTTAGAAACAAAATTCAAGTATTTCAATCAATTTTAAATGAAATGGTGCTAGAGTCACTTTCAAGCATTTAAAATAAATAAGCATACCACTAATACAATGGTTTTAAGGAAAGCTTTTGTAAAACTCCAAATTTTCAAGGGTAGGAAAAATACTCAAACTACAAATCAGCTTGCTCAAATTTGACTATTAATTTTTTCTGACTACTCCGTGCAATTTAGTGAGCAATAATCTATTTCTTGCCTGCCCTGCATGCCTGCAGCATTTATTTGCAGAGACACAGCCAAGCCACTGAACAATTATAGTTCAAAGACATTGGCTCTGTGAGGGTAAAAAATTATTTTTAACCTTGCACCTTGTTTCTGGATCTTATTATTACAACAAGATTTTGACCACTGGATAATCTGAAACTTGCCCCACTGTAAGTTTGACCTGTGATAAGTATAATCTTCTGTTTACTCATAAATCATTTGATTCAGAATCAATTTGAACATTTAACTAAAACCATGTTATCACAGTACTGCCTAATGTAAAGGAATCTAAATTCCTTTCCAAGTTCAAGAAAGAAATGATTTTACTTTTGGCTCTTTCCTCTTTTCATGAGATAATTACCACTTTGAAGTACAACAAACATAAGCATCTATAGTGAAGAAGAAGAAAACATTTTGGGCTAGCAGATACTGAGCCTTAATTTTGGGCCCTGGTCTACCATATTATTTCTCAGATTCTCTCTAAAATGTATGTAACATCTGGCCTACCTATCACAAAGAATCAAATAAAAATATACTTTGAAGTGAAATGCACTGTGATAATGTACACTGTGGTTAGCTTTAAAGTACTTAACTACTGTGCATACATAAACATAAGAATATTAGGATTTCCTCCACAAATTATTCGTTGTTTCTCTAGCTCCATCCCTGACCACACAGGATTCTGATGTATCATCATGGGCCTTCAAATTGGCTGGATTTTCTTCATTAGCAGAGTCAACAGTTTCAACCTTTGGTAATGATTTCCTCTCAGCAGCACTCTAGTACACAGTCAATCGCCAATGTTCTCTAACACAGTAATCCCTTACAGGGCAGGACTCCACTACATATGCTTACATCATAGCCCACAAGAAATGTGTCATTTGTACAACTATGATGCACTATGATAACAGGGCACACTAGCTACCCCAGTACCCACCCACTTGCCTGAGAGTCAGGAGGGTAGATATCAGACACACACGCAATGGCTGAGTTCTGCCTTACAGGAGCCTCTTATTTTTCTCACGCAGAAGGGGAAAATACTGCGATCAAATTCAAAAGGCAAAATGGTAAAAAGTATATCAAATGAGAATAAAAAATCCAAGTCAGTCTAGTTTTAGACATAATGCTATCTACTAAAACAGCTATTACCAAAGCTGAGGTTCAAGGAGATGAATGCAGGCATGGAAGAAATTCTCTTAAGTATAAATTAGGTCCTAGGTAAATAAAGAAAAAGCAAAAGGACACAGAGCAGCTGGGTTTTCCAGATCTGTGATATGTGAGATGATGTGGTCACACACATTCCATTTTCAGAGCCCACATACAAGTGACCAGACATCTAAAAACAGGTTTTACATTTCAGTTATGCCATGTGACAGGTGTCTGTCAAAATTAGGTCAAAGCTACTCAGCATAACACTGACATACAGTGATAGTGGGGCTGCTTCTGCTATTGGTTGGGTGTTTCTAAACTTGTTCCCTACACAAAAAATACAAGACTAAAATAAAATTTTAAAATGAACTGGATGGTGTTACCTACATTGTCAAATTGCTGGTGGCTGACCCGAGGCAATTATCTCTGCTCTTTTTCCACTGTCCCAAGCTGTGATGAAGTCTCCCTTACACAAACAAAAACTAAAGATCACCCTATCCTAGTTTGCTTCAGAAACTACTATAGTTGCTGCCACCAAATGGAACCTTTCCTCTGCAGGCTTTCTGCACACATCAGGACCTGTGGAATCCTGTGATCTTGAACACTTGAGATAAACCTAACAACTGTGAAAGAATTGAGATACATAAGTTATTGATTGGATAAGATTCCTATCCTATGGGTACCATCAGTTTTCACACTTCTCAGTCTATTAAACATGTTCCACGTTTTGTCTAAAGGAACTTTCACCAAATCATAACCTAGGAGAATGTGAAAACCACAGGGAGTGACAAATTGTTTCATGATGACCATTTCAGAACCAGTAGCAACAAATGCACCATTTTAAGTACCCGTGACTTATGAATTTTTAGTCTATGAGTTAAAACTGTCTATTTTAATCTAGGAGATTCAATTTTCAAAATTAACAATTACTTTTCAGATAAATTCATAAACTAAGATGAATCTTAGCTTTTATTTTATAAAAACTGATTGATTGTGTTCTAATATACAAATTTTAGAGTTACACAGTTAATTTTTATCTCACTATGCATTATTGTGTTCAAATGTTAAGACTAACTATGGATGCAAGATGTGTTTTTCTCAGACTCAAGATTTATAATACAAAAGTTTACTGAACTGGAAGCATTGCAGCTGGGTTTCTAACACACATGATTTTCCATAGCAGAATTACCTAAGGCACAGGATTTGGTGCACCCACACATAAATTTGAAATACAGCTCCATGAGTTTGTCTGGAGAACATGCCAAGCTTTCCAACAGCAAGCAAGGCTGAGGTACTGGCATCGAGATTAGTCCTGGCTAAAAGAGCTCCTGAGATATATCTGGCTTTATACAAAACATCAGAAAGTGACAGACACAAAGACATAAAAACCACGCAAATGCAAAGTTAATTAGACCAGTTACTGTGTCCTTGATTGTCATTAATAGCTAGTGTTTACCTAACATTTACCTAGAGGCTGCAGTGAATATAGCAAAGCAATCTTGATTTTATGCAATACACATTGTGAATAATACTAAACAAGGGCTCAGTAGGATACTGGTTTAACCACTGGCATGATGTTTTTCTTAGTGTTGAGTAAAATTAAAGCTTCCTCACTCAGATGCTTCATTCAAGCCCCAGTGCCAGACACACACATGGCGAAAGTCAATTCTTGGAGTGTACTATATGGTGCTATAAATAGATATGGATGCAGACAATACAAAAAAAAAAAAGACAGAATGAAGATTTTACAATAGCAGGTAGTATATTTTAATTTGTTGGAACTATTTTAAAATGATACTGTTTTGACTGACTTTCTGTAGTGTAAATCTTTCTTTCCTGTTCCAATGCACAACTATTAAAGATTTTTCAATTTGTAAGTGAGACTGAAGGGTCAGCATGTCTTATATAAATCAACCCTAAGTAAAATGATTCTAAGATACATTTTCATTGCATTAAAACTGTTTTGTACATATATGGATATCTCTAAGGACACATTATTCCAGAAGAATTTAAAGCATTATTTTAATGCTATTGTTATATTTTAGAATACAATATAACAGGAAATAGTATTACGCATATATATTATATGTTCTTTAGAAGAGCCTCAGTGTGGGAAAGTCTTCCTATCTGAGAGTGGGTTTGAGTTTTAAAGACTAATAGTCTGACTAGCAAGTAAAGGTAAGTGATTCAGTTACGTAATTCTCCTTGAGGTTAAAATAATCAATGTCAGTAAAGACACTGACATGTCAATAAACTTACAACTTTTTATACAGCATTTGCAGACTAGTTCCTCAGACACATTTACTTGAGAATCTTTGAACTTATGGTTTCCATTTCCTGAAATTATTTATAAAACATTGTTTTTCACTCATAAAAGAGTTAAGGGTCACTTTACAAGGCCTTAACTTAAACAACCAAATGCCAAGTGGTCCAACTTAACATCTATATTCATCCAAACCAGCATCATGTTTCTTTAATAACAACTGTCATGATTCATTATTGCTTTTGTCTCTTCCTCTGGACCTGTGCTGTCCAATAGTAATAAACACGTATGGCTATTTATAGTTAATTCCAATAGTTATAATTAAGGAAAATTTAAAAACTAATAAATTGGACTTTATCAAAATGAAGAACTTCTGTTCTTTGAAAGATGCTATTAAGAGAATAGAAAAAATCCACACATAGTAGCTCACACCTGTAATCCTTGAATAAATACATAAAATTTTAATAGAGAAAAGAAAGACAAGTGACAGAGAAGATTTTAAAAATCACATATCTGGCAAAGCATTTGAAAACAACATATCAAATCAAAAGTCAATTATAAAGAAAGCAAACAGCCCAACCAAAATTGGAAAATATTTAAATAAGTACTTCACTAAAGAGAACATATGGATGACAAACATGAAAAGACACTCAGTCATCAATCACTACATGAATGTACTAAAAGAAACGGAAGCATAGGTCCATTCAGGCTTATAGTACTTGAATGTTCAATAAGGCTTCTCTTGAAATAGTAAAAAATTGGAAATAGTCCAAATGCTTACTACCAGTTGAATGGATAAACAAATTGTGGTCCACATGTTGACCACTCCTAGTCTGAAAATCTAAAAGCCAAAGTGCCTCAAAATCTGAAACTTTCTGAGCACTAACATGATTTCTCAGGTGGAAAATTCTATACCAGATTTCATGTAACATTACAAATACAACATAAATTACTTTTAGGCTATATGTATGAAACATAAATGTCTTTGATGTTTAGACTTCAATGTCATCCTTGAGATATCTCATTATGTATATATAAATATTTCAAAACCCAAAAACTTCCACAACTCAAAACTCTTTTGATAGCAAAAATTTCAGATAAAGAATATTCAATCTTTACTACTCAGCAATGATAGGCACTACTGATACACATAACAGCATGGATGACTATCAAAACACACACTGAATGACAGAAGCTAGACAAAAAAGAATGAAAGTATGATTCTGTTTATATCTGTTCTTGAAAATGAAAAGTTAATCTACAGTTACCAGGCCAGTGATTGTCAAAGAAATAGCTTTGAGGTATACTTATATCAAAATTTAAAGATTTATATACTTATATATTTCTTTACTTATATACTTGAAATATGCAGTTTATTGTATATCAATTACACCTCCAGGAGGCTGTTAAAAAATCCTAGCCAGGTGTAGTGATAAATGGCTTAATCCCAGCACTCTGAGAAGCTAAAGCAGGAGGACCACAAATTCAAGCCTGGCCTAGGCAACTTAATGATTCTGTGAGACCATGTCTCAAAATAAAAAGGGTTAGGGATGTAATTCAGTGTGAAAACCTTGGGTTCAAGTCCCAGTACTACTACTACTACAAAAAAACAAGCAAAACGCCACCAAAAATCAGATCTTCAGTTGTATCAGGGCATTTCAAGAGCTCAATAGGCAAGTGCAGCCAGTGACTACTGAACTAGACACTGTAGATAAATAAAGTTGCATCATGGCACCAAGTTCCACTCTATAGGACTGCTTAAACCAGTGGTCAGGAAACTATGTAATAGGGACCCACTTTATGTTTTCCTAAATAAAGTTTTACTGGAACACAGTAGAATCAATTCATATATGTATTGTTCATGGCTTCTTTGGTGCTTTAACATGAGAGCTAAACAATTGCAACAGAGATCATATGGCCTGCTAACCTAAAATATCTGCTATCTGGTCCTTCATGAAAAGGTTTGCTGACTCTGCTCTAAACCATAAATTCTCAGGACAGGGCACATGCCTGTCCTGTTTACTGCTCCACATAACCCAATTAATATGTACAGAATACCTGGTATGTAGAAGGCACTATTTCTATGCACTGACACAATAAGGAATAATACAGATGAAGCACCTATTCTTATGGTTTTCACAGTCTGGTGATCCAGGTGACAGGTATAAGGTAAAGAGGAAACAATGAGGCAAAGTATAATGCTAAGATGACAAGAAAGCAGAGGATACAAAGCATAACTGAGAGGTAACTTCTTTTTAGGTAACCAGGATGGGCCTCTGGGAGGACATAAGATCTGAATGATATGAATCAACAACTTAAAAATTGGCGGGGGGTAGATGCAGAGGGAATAACACCACCAAAGCCTCAAAATAGGAATGTATTTGAGGACTTGATTTAAGAAAAAAGGCAGGCCACCATGGCACTGCCAAGAAAAGGAGTCTGAATTTCTCAAAAATGTGATGGAAAGGCACTCTAAGATTTTAAGCAGGTGAGTAACATGATTGATTTACATTTCTTAAAGATCTTTCTGATGTGTTAAATAGCGACTGGGTTATGGAAAGTCAAGAAAAGTGTTAGACAAGAAGCCTCTGCAAAGATACAAGTAAGAGTGAGATGGTAGTGCTTGGACTACAGTGGCAACAGTGGAGAGATGAACTCATGTTTCAAGTGATAGTAGCTTTTCTGATGGATTGGTTGTTGAAGAATGAGGAAATGAGCTTAAAAATGAATTCTAAAATTTTGGCTTGAACAACTGGGACACAATGTTATGAATTACAGATAGTAAAATTACAAACAGTAAGTGCTAACATTTTAGTGCCTATTTATGTCACCATTCGTTCACATTTAATTTTCCCAATAATCTTGGGAACAAAACGCTGCTTTGGTAGTATATCACTTCACTGTGTTTTATAATAAAGGCCACCATCTTAGAAAGAATGGCTATGCTAAGCAAAAAGAACATGGGAAGGGGGCAAAATAGTCCTTCCTTTATTGAACATGCATTATTTGACAAATGCTGAAACTACTCTCCTATTTCTTTCTTTGCCTGAATGCTTAATGAGCCTTTTGGGGAGGGTGGAAGAAAACTGCTCAGAAAAATAAATCTTTGTTTTTTTTACAATTCCTTAAATTTACAAAATTATAAACAATGCTTTACAATATGTATCAATAACCGAACATCCATTCAACATTCTTTTTGTACCACTAACCTGAGAACGTACAGGTTATATTTGGAAATACATTCTCTCCATTTCTGTAAGGGAAAAAACCCGACAAAGACAAACAGCATCCTCAGTACATCAAAGACTGGGCTGGCACTGCAGCCCATGCATCAAGTTCAAGGACACCCCTAGATGGATCTGCCACAAGGTCAAGGTCCTTGGGAGCACAGAGACACGTCTATACCTGCAGCATGATCTCACTTCTCTTCAACTGACCTCTTAGCCAATCCAGCATCTTGGTGGGAAGATATATGTAAGGATGTAAAATCTAGACAGGTAGGGAGCCTTGTAACCCCTTAAGCCTCTAATTATAGCGATGCAATGCCTTAAAATATGTCTTAAGAATTAGAAGATCTCTCTCGTCAAAATTTGTTTCTGGAGAAGCTGGCAAGGGGCCACCATGGCAAGAAACAAAAATGGCCAGATATCTGAAGGTCTTGTGTTGAAGGAAGGGGAGGCAGGCATGGCTAGAAACACCCAAACCAATTCCTAAGAGACAGACTGAGAGCCAAGGTCGGGAGGTCCCAGCCCACGTGCACTAACTGGCTCAAGGAACGGTTCCAAAGAAACCTGACCCCAATCGGAATCCTCCCTCCGCACCACAGCCGGGTTTATCTGGAGGGAATGCTACAAGTTGTTACCCGCACCCCTCCTCCCAGCTCTGACAGGGAATTCGCGCGCCACCCCCACGCCCACACCCACACCCGGACCTTCTCCAGCCCTGCCAGAGTCCCTAGGCCCAGGGACCAGCTCAGGGCAAAGGCCTGGACCTTCCACCGAAGCCCCCTTCCCCCATCCCCACCCGGCTCTAGGCCAAGCCAAATCTTAACGTTTCCCTAAAATGGTCCATTAGCATCCCCTACCTGCACCCCCAATTCTGACCCCACTCCACCCTCCCCACCCCATCCAACCCGGAATCGGCCCGGACCACCTCGCCGCCCGTGAGAAGAAGCCTCTTTCCTCCTAAGTCAGTCAAGCAGCTGCGCCTCCGCAGCCAGGTGAGGGGGCAGAGCCCGAGACGAAGCCCCGCCGCCTACCTTCTTCCGCACCCAGGGCAGGCAGCACCAGCTCTGATGACTTCGGTGCTGGCCTCTCCAAGGCCACTTCTGGGGACCCCGAGGTCCAGCTTGAGCTGAGCTGGAGGAAGGCGACCTCGCTCCCCCGAACCCAGCGCTGCGCGCCCTGACTGCGGACCCGGCGGCAGATGGAGATGAGGCTGCTAGGATCGTCGGAGGCGCATTAAAACTAGATGCTAGGCGCTGGGGTCCCGCGGATCACCTGGGAGGGGAGCAGCGGCGCCCCGGCGACAGCAGCGAGAGGCTTCGAGGAGGCTGGGACGAACAGCTCAACCCGAGCCCTGAGCGGCAGCGGCTGTGGGCTCGCTCGTGGCCGAGACAAACGCTCCGGCCCGGGCCGAGCTCCTCGACTCCGCCGCGTTCGACTCGCGCGGAGGGCGCGCGCCGGCGTGGGGGCTGCGGCGGCGGCGAGACTCCCGCTTGGCGTCCTTACCTTCTTGGTGCCCGGGCCTCCCGCGAGCCGAGACACTCCCGTCAGGGAAGAGGAGCGCGGCGGCTGTCCCCCTAGGGTCTCTTGCTGGGGGGACATCGCTTCCATGAAGAAAATCTTCAAGTAAGTCCCAGCTCAGGAGGAGGCTACGCGGTCATGTCCGCAGGCGGACGGCCAGAGGGGCGAGGACGCGCTAGTCGAAGCGCGGTCGCCGCGCTCGGGCGGGGAGCCGAGCTCCGGGTGCGGACGACGCGCCTCCCGTCGGGGCCATGTACCACTGCGCCGAGAACCGCTCCGCTCCGCGGGCTGGAGGGACTGCAGCACAACCGCCAGTCAGCGCCGCGGAGGCCCCGCCCCGGCCCGGCCCGGCCCCTCCGCGCGGGCCCCAGCGCCGGCCCCGCCCGCCCCGCCGTCCTCCTCCGCCTCCGCCTTCTGCTCCCGCCCGCTCTTTTAATGTAGACGTCTGAAATCCTGTCATTTCTCTTCCCACCGTACCCGTGGTACACATAGACACATGGTGGACATTCAAGGTATTGAAGAGAAGAATCATGACCTTAAACCACACGAATGTTTGTTGAACAAGTCACTTTATGCTTTTCCTAATACCGGATATAACAAATCTTTGTAATCTAGACTTATTCCTATTAAAAATGAGAATTGTTCTATAACTCATAAATGGAGTATAGACGTTTTGTTTAGTTCTGTTTTCCTGGGATAAATAGGTACGCACTGAGTGAGGGGAAAGGCAGAAGGAAGTTTCAGAGGAATGTATCATACATAAGAAAAATAACTTTAAGAACAAGGAAGTTTTGGGGGGTTTTGCTTTTTGGGGGGAGCAAATTTTTTTTTAAATCATCTGTAGCCACCAAAGAATGAAAGGAGCATAATTTAAGACTGGTTCTCAAGCAATGACACCAACTTTGGGAGCTTTTAGAACTATTTGACATTTTCTCTAGAGAGTCTGATTTAATTCTTTGAGTTTACAGCCTGAAGACCATGATTTTTAAATATGAAGATTTTAAAAAAGTTTTATAGTAGGCCAGCACAAGACATCTCAAAACCTGGTTACTGGGATGGTGGTGGTAGTGAAAGAGTCTGTAGGTTAGGAGAAAGAGTCTGTAAATTAAGAACAGCAGGCAGGTAAGAGATAAATCAGAGAAAATCAGTAATACAGAAAGCATGGTAAAAAGATGAACTGGTTAACAGCAAATTAATCCTAATATAAAACAAACAAGGAATAATTAAGAAGTTATTGCAACAAGACAAAGAGCAAATCTTAAATCTTAATATAGAGCTAAAAAGACTAAAACATTGAGAGGTCAAGGCAGTAGGAAGAAAAAGGCTTTTGTCTTCTTTCCAGCATAGCATCAGTAGTGACTAAAGTAGATAATTGTGGGGTTTTAAATATGACGGTTTTTATTAACAGGCTAGAGTGTCTCTTTGCATTCTTTATCCCCTGCATAAAGCCTTCCAGAATTCTTTTAGAAAGAGATATTCTAACACATTAATAAAATATTAGTAATTTCTGGGCAATGGGGCTTAAAGTAATTTTAAAACCTTTATGTTTTCTGAATTTCTTAATTTTAGTTAACTTATTTGTTTTCTTTTATAATAGTCAAGGAAAATTAAATTTTTTATTCATTTTTATCCATCCATCTATAAATACGTATGAGTGTTCATCCATTATAGTTGTATAGAAAATGATGGAGCTATATAACTCTAGTACCAATATTAGTAATTTCTGGGTAATGGAATTTAAAGTAATTTAAAAAGTTTTCTGAATTGCTTAATCCCTTTTATTAGGATGTATCATCTGCATGTAGAATATCTAATGGTCAACTTGTAACACCCAGCTGAAATGAATCAGTGTGGTACTACACTAACAGGTGCAGAGAGCCCACCTGAGGATTGTGGCCAACAGCATAAATAGAGAACTGGAGGAGAAGATGGTGTGCTGTTGGTTCTCCTGGAGAAGCTTGTTATGCTGGCTTTCCTAATATAAGCTCGGCTATTCTCATCATCGGAGGAACTTGGGAGCTTGCTGTTGCTGAAGATAGCTGTGGTTCTTTCTGGGGCAGCTCTGGTTCTTACTTTGAATGTCACTTCCTGGCTCCAGCACAGATCCTTCATCCTGCTGGCGTAGACTTTCTAGCTTCCATCACTGACCTTTGGGCCTTCCCGGGGCAGATCCTTGAAACAGACTTGTAAAAGACATTGTCCTGGGCTCTGTGCCTCCATCTGGACTCATGAAGGACATGACCATGGGCTCTAGGTCTTCAGCTGGACTCCTACAGGACACTGTCATGGAATCCAGGCCCTCAGCTGGATTCTTTGGGTTTTTAGTGTGTGGACAGGTCTCCTGCACTCTTTTGTGTTTGACTCTTGGTGTGAATATTATAAAATAATTCTATAAATCATGAGTTCTTATTAAATCCTTTCCCTTGTAAACCCAGATTATAACATCATCTTTACAGAAAGAATGGAATGATATTTAAAATGCAGAAAAATAGAATATTAATAGGAGCTAAAATATTAATAGTAACAATCTCTGTAGGATATTTTCTTCTTGTACTTCACACATTTTTCCTGTTTCTAAAAAGTGGTAGCAAAAGATTTTAAAGAAATCATCTTAGGAAATTCATTTCATTTAAAAAAAAAAAGCATTTCAAATAGGTACTTTTCTTAACTTCTGCAAAAAGTGAACTTCAGAATAAAGTTTAAAATTAAATTTGCCTTAGATTCCTAAACTTTAATAGTGGAATATTTGACAGAAGTTAAATTGATAGAGTGTAATAAGAATTGCAAAGTGGGAAGATTCATTTGGAAACTGAGGATAAGTGAAAAAGAAATGACCATTTCATGAAAGCTTACTATGTGCTTGGCACTAGAATAAATCCTTTATTTTCTTATTCAGTATTCACAATAAACCTATGAGATGCACAGTGGTATTATTTCTGCTTCTAAAAATGAGGAGGCTGAATTCTGTGACACTAAATGTCTCACCAAGATCCTGTAACCCACGATCCTAATACAGGTTATACGTTTTCACAGATCTTTATGTACATTCTCCCCTTTATCTTCCTCATACTGTGGTAGATTTTTTCCTAATAGACCAGAAACTGAAGTATTAAAGGTGAAATAATTTTCTGAGATTGTATGACAGAGCTTAAAGTTGCATCTTTATTCCACCACACAAGAGATTTCCAGTGAGCCAAAGGGTAGTATAGTGAGTGTGTCGTACAATCACACTACCACAGAACAAATACATTTTATAGCAATTTAATAATTTTCTGTGATTTTCTCATCATTCTCTTTCCCTCCATTCCAAAGGGGAATGGAGAAACATGCCGTACAGAGAAATCTTGATTCCTAAGACTTTCACTTAGCAACCCAGTTTTACAATCTAGTAAGCATACCTGAAGCAGTTTTAACTCAAGACCAGAAGTGAATTTTGTGGCCACATAGTTTAAAGATCTAGTTGTGCCCCAGAAACGATAGAAATTAGAGAAGGGCAGAGAATGTCGTTTTCACAATACAGCCAAATGGTAATTTTCTACTTAACTCTTCAGTTTAGAGACAAATAGAATGAAATAAAAGAAATTAATAAATTCCAGTTTTTCTATCTTTTTATGTACTTTTTCCCTTTGTTTTCCTCCTTTCTTTTGGCACACACACACACACACACACACACACACACACACATACTTTTTGTCTTGTCTTTTTTTTTTAAATAGTACTGGAGATCCATCCCAGGAGTGTCCTACCATTTACCTACACCCTGGCCTTTTTAAATTTTTTATATTTTGACACAGGGTGTCACTGAGTTGCCTGTGTGGGACTTGAACTCTAAATCCTCCTGCCTCAGTCTCCTAAAGTCCTGGGATTAAAGGAGTGCATCATTGCACTAGACACACATTTTAAGCTTTAGAATAAAAGGTTTCAAGTTATTGCAAAATGAACAGATCTGGAGATGTTTCACAGTACTCTTCTACGGAGCAATCGTTAGGAGCTTGTGTTTGTGAATACCTTGGAGAGGCAATTACTTTGGGATGGGTTCTATAAAAATAAAAATGATATGTCTTTAGAATTATGTACTACACACAATCAGACCGCTTATGAGATCAGCAAATTAATGAATATAAGTTTTATAATTGTAGAAGGGACCGACATGTTGGTTATTTATACTCTGATTTTATTATAAACCCATGTTCTGAGGCAATGGGCCATGGAAAGAAAAAGACTCTTACCATGGTATAAATTTCTTTAGTTTCTTGTTGGGAATTATATGCCCTCCAAGAATCACAGGTTTAAAAGTAATCAGAGCTGTGTCTCTGACAATTTAAGACCACAAGATTTAATTTTTGTTCAAATTTCAAAAAAGTAGTAAAATTTAGAATAACCATTAATATACCCAGCATATAATTAATATCAAACTGCAGATGATCCTAAAAGCAATTTACATTTGGTTTAGCAATCTGTTGATTTTATTTGAGAGTTTCTTTGCTAATCATACTATGTTTAGGTTAATATAAAAATTGATCTGATTTCCTAGATAGTAAGTGTTGAATACATAACTCAGGGCGGAAACTAGTCTAGGTTTATAGCTTTGCAAATAGGTTTTTCTCTGGGTAGTAATTTACCTTGAATCTGTCCACTTTATTACTCTCAGACCTAGACATTTAGACTAAGAAAAGCATTGCAGAGGGGCTGGGGATATGGCTCAGCAGCACAGCACCTTCCTGCAAGTGTGAGGTCCTGAGTTCAATTCCCAGTTCAAAAAAAAAAAAGCATTGCATAGAGTGGCCATTTGAATGGAGATATTTTATAATTGATTAAAAATATGAATCTGAAAAGCTATTGTATTCCAAAACATTGAAAAACACTTGTAGTGTTTATGGTGGGGAGAACAAGTAGCTAGTTCACTAAAACATATTTTAATCTTTACAAGAATATTTACATTTATTTTTGCAATAACTGGCATGTTCCTATCATTTTCATGTACAATATTTATATACAATAATTCTTTATTACTAGCATTTTATTTAAACTAGAAATTAATTTTTAAAAATCAAAATTAAAGACATACCTAAGTCCATAAATTTGGTACTGGTACTATCCTTCACAGAACCACTAGCACAAAGCAAGTAAACTCCATACTTTGATTTCTGGATCTAGAACTCAACTATGCAAACCCTGCAAATTACTTAACTACTCTGAACTTCCACTTTGATATATTCAGTATTTACCTCCAGGGTTTGTTGGCCTGGTATATATGAGATGAACGTGGGTAAAGGTAGATAAGTAGATTGTATAGTGGATAACACTGTACAAGTGACATTTATTATTATCTAAAGTTTAATATAGACATGAATGTCCCTGGATGTTAGCTCTAGGTTGGGAATCTTGAGTTAATTCTAGAGTCCCCTGACTCCCTAAACCTTGTGACAGGTCCAAGCTATGTTCTTGAAAGAAGGGGAAGATTAGAGGAAGGAAGGAAGGAAAAAAGGGGAATGCAAAATAAGGAAAGATCCTTCCATTCACTTTTTGTAAACCATGCAGAAAGGTCTCATAAAATCAGAAAGTCAGTCCAGCACAGGGGTGTACACCAGTACTCCAGCTTCTCAGCAGGTTGAGGCAGGTTGATACAAAGTTGAGACCTGCCTAGGCTACTTAAGGAGACCCTTCAAGATATAAAATAAGAAGGTCTGGGGATGTAGCTCAGTGGTAGAGCCCCCTGGATTCTATCTTCAATACTCAAAACAAAACAAAATAAAACAAAACAAGTCTGCCAGAGTGAAATGATAGGAATTTGTTTTCCTGTGGATTAGATTTGAAAAGATTTTGCTTTCCTGTGTGAGATGATCGTTTAAGGCACTGAAAGTTGCCTCCACAGTTCCAGTGATAAAACACTGTGATGCTTCGTTACTGAATACCACCATAACTCAAACAACAGAGCAGAAAGAGGACTAACGAGAAAAGAAATGCTTATGTTGACACACAGAAATGCTTTACTAATCAGCAACAAATGAAAAGAAATAAAACATACATGAATGTTTAATGGGATTTTTTGCAAATTAAATTTCACAGAAATGTACATAAGCGTGTGGCATTGCTTAAGTGCTAGCCCCACCAGGTCAGGACATCAGACAGAACCTTTTGTGTGTTCACTGTGTGTGGCAGCAAAGGGAGAGAAGTACACATTCATTTTTGGAGGAATATATGATGGCCACCTTTCTTAGTTACCTTTCTCTCATTGCCAGGACAAAATATCCAATGTGCAAAGTTAAGGGAGGAAAGGTTTATTAAGCTCACGGTTTTTAACTATAAGTGAATCCAACTGTGAGCAGTTAGTGCTGAGGCTGGGAAGTTATGTGTATAATAAGTGTGATGGATCCAGAGTTGATCTCTGTGTTGATAACACTCTTGACATTCAGATGCTTCCTGTAGACAATCATGGATCCACTGTGCTTATCAGAGGAAGTTCCCAATCACAGATTTCCCTTAATCCTTCTGAGGCTGGAGATGAATAGCTATGAGATTTCTTAGTTTCTAAAGGAGCTGTCTCTGGTTCTAAGGCAGCCCTCAGTCTTTTGTCTTGTTAGCCAATGCACAAGTGTAGGTCTTGATGAAGCTGCCTTGGAAGGCCTTCTGAGGCAAGGTTAGGAAGGGGCCACTCACACCACTAAGAATGTTGGCCTCTGCCTTTGAGGCCTGGGCAGTGATAATGGGATATGGGACTTGGGAAGCCATCTGAGGAACAGACCAATCTTACTATCTTGAAAGTTGATCTCTGAGATCAGAGTCCCCAACTTTTCTTTGTTGTCTTATAGTAAGTTAAAAAATATAGATTATGAAATTTTCCAATTTAAAATAATGACAACTAATTTAAAATGCTTTTAAAACATTGTATTGGCTAGTGTTTGTTTGGTATGCAAGATTTGTGAGCCAATGTGTGTAACTCCTGCACTAGGTTGGGGTGGGGAGGGCCACATTTGTCCTGCTCACTGCTGCCTCTCTACACTTAGCACAATGTCTAACATGGAGTAGCAACACAATCCTTGTTAAAAGATAGGCAGATCAGTCCAGTGTCACTGTCAAAGAGATGAGAGGAGTTTAACTGAACCTTTTGGAAAACATTATCCTTTTCTAGGTGTTTAAAAAGTATTCCTTTAACAGTTAAAGAATCATATCCAGCAACAGATTCACTTTCAAATATTATAATATCACTTACCAGTTATCTAGTCTTAATAACTAGATAACTTTCTCAACATCTTTTTAGAAATCACTGGTATGGATACAATAATTTTGCTTGCAGTATTCTGAGTTCTCTGGTTTTAATTGATGGAGGTTCTTGAACTCTCTAGAAACAGATAATATATTCATCTCACTCCTTTTTTCTACCCCTTTCAACCAGAAGATATTCATCCTTGAAAAGACTAAGGTAAAACAGAAATTGAGCTCTATTTTCATTAACATTAACCATCATTAGCATTACATTATCATTTATAAGTTAATGCCTGAAATTAGTAGTATTAATTACCCATAACTTAATAAATTCCAAGAGTTAGCACACATTCGACTTGGAATTGTTATTGCAACTTAGCAAAAGAATATTCTGGATAAAATTTGAGCATAAAACAAATAGGACAAATGGTTTCATTAATTTAGTCAACAACAATGTATTGATCATCTGTTATATGTCGGGAAGTGTGCTAAGTACTCTAGACAAAAAATTGTTTCTGACCCAGAGGAACTCAAATTTCAGGTGGCACAAGGGGGACACAATGGGGAACTGGAGATGTGGGGTAATTATTAAGTAATATAGCACTATAAAAAAAGATGGTGATTATTACGATTCAAAATTTTGTAAAGATTTCACTCTTTGCCAGGAAGAGTAAATCAAAGAATACTATACAGAGAATATATCTTGATTCCAGCAAAGCACTATAGTCTCTTACTACCTAACATGGCACTTCAGTAGAATTTTCTGGTCAGCAAAACTTGAAAACATGGACTGAATGCAGTACAGGACGGTAACATTTATAGTTGGTTGAATAATAACGGGGTGATTAATTCCTAAGTACTAACATGAAAGGATGTGTTTCATGGTGCCATGGGGCTCTGTTGTTCATGCTGTCTTCTTCAGTAAACTTGGTGAAGATGTGGAAGGGATGCACATCAGGTCTACAGATGACACAGATCTGAGAGGGAGGAGGTCCAGGGGCCACACTTAAAATTTAAAATCAGGATAGAGGAAATAGGAGGAGGGTAAGAGAGGGTGGATATGATCAAAATACAAGGTATGCATGTGTGGAAATGCCACAATGAAATGGATTCATTTATGCAATAAATATACATCAATAATTATACTAAAAACATTTAAAAATGCTAAATTTGGAATGCTAAGTACAAGGCAGGTGTAACGTGAGTTGTGTATCCCTTGTCCGAAATGCACGAGAGCGGAAGTGCCAGATTTTGGAATGTTTGCTCATACATAAGATATTTTAGAAGTAGGATCCAAGTTTCAAAATAAAATTAATTTATGTTTCCTATACCCTGACACAGCCTGAATATAATTTTATACAATATTTTTAGTGTGCTTGTGTTTTAACTGCAAACTATTTCATGAGATTGGGTGTGGAATTTTCTATTCGTGGTATTGTGTTGGTGCTCAAAATGTTAAGGATGTTTAATTTGTAAGAACCCCCCCCCACATTTTAAAAAATTAGATTTCGTAGTATGGGAAAGAGAAGACTTAAATAGTAATTTACATGCCAAAATCCACAAGTTTTAGATGACCAAAAGCTCAATTTTATTCAGTGATTCATGTAGCTAGTAAAAATTTAGTGTATTCTTATGCTACATTGATCAAAGTGCAACATGAAGTGCTTGTTCATATTGCTAATTTAGCAAATACCAAACTATATTAAAATTATTTAATACATCTCCCACTAGACTGTGAAATTCTTGAATGTGGAGACTGTGGCATGTTTATATGTTCTCAGGATTTAGATCAGTTCTTGGAACATAGTAAAAGTTCAAGAAACAATTATGGAATGACTGATGAATAATTATGTGTGCCGGTTGTGCTAATTAGCTCCTTTAATCCTATCAATATGCTTACTCAGGAAAGCATGATTATTGCTTCTAGTCAACTGATGAGGAAACTGAGGCCCCAATGTATGGCCTATGAAGTAGAGGGCAAAGTACACAAAAACTTCCAAAATGTCAATATAAAAATTTCAGATTTCTCTCTTCAAGGCTTTAAAGACAGAAAATGATTTGTCCAAAGTCCCATACTTTACGAGTGCCAGAGCTGAGAACAGAATCCCTCAAGTCAAGTGCTTAGTTTGCTTGCTTTGTTACAATATGTACAGCATAGTAAGCTTCCAGGAGATTTTCCTTTCCTTTTGCCTTTTCTTCCTCTCTCCTTCCCTCCTTTTTTTTCCTTCTTTCCCTATCCTTTAATTAAAAAATTATTCTAAAAATAAAGGCAACAAAAATAATTTTTTAAAGGGAGAAATTTCAGCTAAGGGAAAATAAGAGTAGGTCAATTAGAGAAGCCATGGTAAGGTTAGTACACAAAACACAGTGAGGTCATATTTACATAAAATTCTTCGTGACTCCCCAGCTTCATGTTTATAGTTCCCTTTTCTCATTTCCTTTTATATTTCTTGTGTGTATTATGCATACCTCACTGTATCATCCATTTCTAACAATTTTATGGGTGTAAGTTTCATTTTCTTAGTAAGAATGTCTTGCTTCTTGAGGCAGGGACCATGTCATTTTGTCGTTATGTACTTTTGGTCTATAATGTAATGCTAAATTCACAGTGGATTCTTTATAAACCTCTGTTGAACTTAAAAGACTTTCATTTATTGGGAATTAATCAATACGTACCCCTGGACTTTCCCCAAAATTCTAGTTTCTTTCTTTTTCTGGGCAGAACTAATCTTTTGCCCTCAGTGTTTTATTGTGTGTGCATGTGTATGTGTGTAGAGGTGGAATTCTTTGTATATCTATTGTGATGCTTTGAGCTATAAGTTATATGTCCATTTTTCCCTGTAGGTTGTTAACTATTTGAGAACACAATTTATTTAGCCCTGTATTCCAGTCTCTAGTCAATTCTGAGTAAATATGAAGATTCAGTAAACACAGGAAAGAGGGCAGGAAGGAAGGGAGGGAGATTATTTTTTCCTCTGGTAGCCATTTGATTGCTGATAATTACCAAAGAGATGGTAGAAAAAAAATTAAGTGACACTTTACATCATGAAAGAGTCTTAATGAAGGGAAAATAGGTGAAATTACTTGTTATAATGAGGTCTTGGAATTTGTGTGTTTTGTTTGTTATTTCCCTTTTTAAGAATAAGCTAGTAATTAAGAGTATGGAAGCTACTATCTGAGTTCAGACGATAGCAGTACTACCACACAGCTATGTGACTTTAGGGGAGACATTTATTTTTCTGTGCCTTGGCATTATTATCTATAAAATGGCATTACAAAAGCACCTACTTCATGGGGCTGTAGTGTGAATTAATTATGCACATCTTAGAAATAGTTTGGAATGATGCCTACTACAAAGAAAGTGTTGTGGAAGTGTTTGCTATTATTATGATTAATTTTCAAAAATTGAATTTCAAATCTTGTATGCAAAGTCCACAATATCAGCTACTACTAAAGGAACAACTGCCCTTTTAGAAGAACTCGCATTCTCCAGGGCTTACTTTCAGCCAGGGAACTCTACTTCCTGGGGTGATGCTGGCCACAAAAGCAATGCTCTTAGATAATAATGAAGTACCACACGATCAGAAAGTCAAGAATGCCTAACCCTTAGGAACACCCCCAAGGAACTTGGTTTAGAATTGCCTTATGCTTGAGAGCATAATTGGTATGAGGCAGGCAAGCATCCAACTAACAAGTGGTTTGAACTATGAAGAGAAGACCCTAGGGATGGGAGGATGGCCCCAGAGAACACCCTGACTCAGCTGTGACATTCCTGACAGCTGGACAGAGGGTCTGGCTCCAGGACCTGCATCCAAGTTTATAAATTTCTTAAGTTAAAATGATGGAAGAAAGGCAATTGAATTCATACAACATTCTTCTTCTTACAACAACAACTTAACTTGGGGATAGTCTTTTGAAGTTTACAAAAACTCTTTACATTATCTCACTGATTTACTAATGAAAGATAAAGTGCAGATATATTTGTTAAAATTTCACAATATAAACACAAGTATCCAAAGGAAGATGCCAATTCACATAATACCCTTATGTCATTGCTAGCTAGTCTTTCTTTCTAACCCAATGGGGTATAGTTTTTCTTAGAGATAAGGAAATAGTATTTTTTGAGTTCGGAAAAAGAGAAACAGATTAGGAAAGATGGAAATATTGTGAGGGCACCAGAAACATGGCTCAAATGATTGAATTTGACTGCACAACTCACCCTGTGCAGAAAGTCATGGTAGATACACTCTCCCTAACTGTATGATTTACTGCTTCAGCTGCAGGCAAAACTGTCCCTGGAAACTAAGATACCTTTTGCCTAACTGCCTAACCTTGTCTGTGGCCCGATCCAGATGCTTCCAACAAGAAGTGCTGATTGAGAGGAAAATAGGGTGACAAATTCAATTCTGTTGAAAGCAGTCCAACTTAACTGAACTAAATACAGTTAAATATGTATTTATTGAGCTCCTTATAATACAAATAACATAAATATGCTAATCCACATGAATAAACAAGGACTGGGGATACAAAAAACTAAAAGATATCATTCCTGCCTCTGAAGAACTCAAATTTTAATGAGATCAGCTTACAAAAACTGGTAGTAACAGCCAGATTGTAGAGGGTCTTATAAGAAACATAAATAAAATGGACTATGAGAGCACAGAAGAAAAGGCAATTTTTTCTTATGGGGAAAGCCAACTGTCCTAATACATGATTTTATTTAAATCATCAAAATAGAAACTGACTATCCCCGTTTGAGAGATGGGGTAACTGTGCCTCAGACAAATTGCCCCAAGCTATACAGAAAATAAGTGAATGAGATTGGACTTGAATTTCAGGTGTTCTGGGGATAATGTGGTCTGTCCATCACATGTCAGTGAAAATCCCAATCCTTGATTATAGATCTATAACTTCCAGTATAGGGTGCCTAGTACTAAAACTTATCAGTGTTGTTCTGAAGCTGAATTACAAGAATGGTCATATTAGTGAAATACAAATCTATGCTTGGAGTACACTTTTTGAGAAAGAGGAACAAAATCCCAGGCATGAGTTCTGGTCCCTGCTGTCTTCACCCGCAGCATGGTGCGTATCTGAACCACTTCCAGAACTGTTAGAAAGTGGGATGAATGTAGTTTTCTCAGGCAGAGCAAGTGAATGCTACTGAACTCTGTCTGATCAACAGCCATTCTGGAGACACTTTATTTGCAGTGCTCACCTTAGGAAGCTAATGCTTCTAAGTGATGCCTAGGCAAACTGCCAATTGTTTTTGCTTACCATTAATATGTTTCTGATTGTGTTACCATGGTTACAGGAAAATCCAGTGCTGGCTTTTGCTCAAATCAAAGGTTCAGTCTTTTATCCATGGGAAATGCTACACTGTGAGCCAGGATTTCAGTCCAGTCCCATGGAAGTAAGGCCCCACATAACTATGCCTTGCCGTCCTCAAGAGCAGTGTACTAAGTGGTATGTATTATAAAAAATTAAGGTATATTTTCAAAATTAAGTGAAATGCTACTGCTTGAAAAGAGAACAGGGTATTCGCTCCTAATAGGTACTTGGGACTTGCTTCAGCAGGGAGTGATTTTCCTGTAAGAGGAAAATTTGTTATCTTTGCATTTTTCCTTTAGAAGCAATCAGAATTTAGAAAAATATCTTTTATTTACCACTACAAAATGGTAAATATTGCTGTTGTTCTCAAGTTTGTCTGTCATTACCCAAGGCAGAATTACCAGTAGCCCATGAAATTATTTCTCATTTTAGGTGGATGACCTTTAGAACTGCCAGTATTCAGAGAAGTGCCTAGGGAATCCTTAGCCCATTCTCTCGGTCTCTTGGTGGCCTCTGCTTCTTACAAACTATGCATTTACAGAGCACACAAGCTTTATAACACACATGTGCTTCACCGATCTACAATCAGCTCTCCAAGGCTTTCTTCCACCAACACAACTCCTCTCCTTCAGGTGCTGATTGTCGATAGGATCTCTAGTGTACCTCTCATCCTCAAACCTGAGCTTGTCATTCATTTCTCACTAATTTCATCTGCATGCAAACATTGGGCAGGGCAGGGAAGGGATCTGCTTGGAATGATTGGTCCTGGGATTCACAATCAATTCTTTGGTTACAATAAAAAAAAATGGTCTCCCTCATTATACATTTTTATTTTAATTCATCTCTTTTTTGGTAGCTTTATTTTATTGAAAAGGACCACAGAGAATTATTTTAGTCTGAGTCTTTAAAGTAGGAAGCCCCTGTCCAGCTCCCTTAAAGTCCAGGCAGCAAGCAGCTCTGGCAGTTCCTCAGAGAAAATATGAGTCAGTATTTCAATAGTCATCCTGAACATTGTCTACTCTTGGCTGTGCAGGCATGTGAAACTATGGAAATCACATATAATAAAATCCAGTTTGAGCTGGTCAAAGTCAAGACAGGCTGAGTTTTTTCTATAAGCATAAATCTGAGTACATCATTATCAGCAGCTTCTCCTCAAGGACAAATGAAGTTGCCATACGCAGGAACAGATCTGACTTGAGGAAAAAATGTTCGCAAATTAACTATTTCCTTTCTTGATATTCAAAATATTTCCCTAAGCTAAAGTGAAGATATGGATATTGAATGAGCTAACAATTATTTGCCCACAGCTTGATTTCATTTGGGAAAAGTTTAATTTAGTGCTTGTGTGGGTGGCCGTGTTCAAATTTGCAGAATAACTTGCACTAACTGTTTATTTACTTGTCTTTCTGGAATTTGGCAGCAGCCTGACAGTTACTGGCTAATACTTAGCAAAAGTGGGGAGTAAAGAAAGTTTATTTTAGGCAACCTTGCTGCCTCTTTTGCAGCTTCTTTCCATATCTGTGGCATCCCTTCCCTGATGTGTCCTGAGATATTATGCTTGCTCTCTCTCTCTCTGTTTCTCTCTCTCCCCCCACCCTTTGTTCAGGAAAGAAACTGAGTAAGATATTTGTTCAAAGTATGACCCTTTTCCCAGTGGAAAAATAATGTCATTTTTATTCAGCAGTATTACAAAATGAGACTTCTAAGGAAATAGAATTTCCAGATAAATGAAAACCATGATTTTAAATGCCAATTAAAAAATTAATTGGGCTGGATAACATTTAAAATACATTATCATATCACTATCTTCTTACACAGAGGGCACTAAAATAAAGCTTCCCTGACTGTGCAGCAGTTTGCACATTACAGAATGCTTTCCCATGAATTTTCTCACTAATTTTCACAGTTTAAAAGGAAGATACTAGGTTCCTGTTTGCAGGAACTAGTGTTTCAAATATGAGTTACTTTACTATAATTTAATACCACAATGCAATACAATGATATCTTGCATGTTTATTGAGAAATATACAATATTTGTTCCTTCTTAAGATCCCTCACTGTTGGTTGTACTTTCTGTTTTTTGTTTGCTGCCTCTGCTGAATCAGCTCCTAATTTTCATTGCTGGAGAAGCTGTATCCAGCAGTTTGAACCATACGACCTGATTTTCTGCCTATACTTTCTTCAACTAACTGCTTCTAACTTTCTATAGGTTGGGAAATCAGATAAATCAGCTCTTTAGAATAATGTCTTATAATATTATAAAACCAAGCAAGCTATCTATTTACTTCAGCTTGGCTGTCAGAATGACTTTACCTCTAAGGTATAAAGTTTTCAGATTTTCTTCTTTGACCATATTTTCTCAGACTGTGAACTTATTCTATTTTGTATATTTCCCTACCCAGACTAAACCTCACTGTCAGCCATGCCATGGCTTTCATTAGAATCTTCAAATCTCTTTACTTTGGAGGAAACTCAACTCTCAGTTTTCTCTGATCTGCTAAATATTCTTAGGGAAATTCAGGAAAACATGTTGAAGAGTATAATTTAAAAAGTTTGTAAAATCATCACATTATTTGTAGAAAGTATCAAAAATAAATTTTGAAATGGTTGCTTCCTTAATAATGGAAATAAATTTCCCTAGATCATCTATAATTCCTAACTATAACCTAAGCTCTGTTAGACAATTTGGCATACTTGATTGCAATCCCTTTTCTCACTTAGGTATATACATGTATGAGACAGTGTGCATTCACATAGTACTTTTAAGTTTTTTTTTCTATTTTCCCTTACTTTATGTCATTGCCACATTCCTTGTCACAGTATGCTTTTATACTTATCATGTTTAAGAACTGCATGGTTTGTGAAGTAGTTATATCACAACTATTTTCAAAGATAATCTTGTCTCTATTACCACACATTTAACTTCTTTTATTTTTATCATTTGCAATATTATGAATAACACTGCAAATATTTTATATTTTCTGTTAAGAATGAACTCCAAAATTTTTAATTACCAGCTCAAACACCAATATTTAAAGCATTTGAAGTCACTAAAATCTTAATTCTTTGGATTTTTTTACCTTTTTCCTATTAAATTTCCCTACCAATTGAATGTTTATCTTGTGTTTAGTTAGGATCAGGTACCTGAATGCCAAGATAAGCAACACATGGTCTCTATCTAACAAGCTCTCAGTTTGATTTTATCTTGTGATTAGTGCTAAAATCAGGTACAAGGGATGATCAAAACATACAATCAATGTGTTAATGAAGAATCTTTATTACAATAACAGATATGCTGTCATCGTGCCCCTTGCTTGATACTTAACCCACCATTCTTTCCACTGTCTGAAGCAGTTCTGAAAGTCCTGAGAGGGTTTATGAGGTGTGATTTTTAAAAATGGTAAATACTACTTCCAAGTACTATCCAAGGCAGTCTTGCAGAAATAATAGGAAGCATCCTCATCTACCTTATTTATCAGATCAGGCACCGTGTGACTTCCCGCTCTTCTCCAAAGTCAAAATGACTATGTAAGGTAAATATTTTGAATATATCGAGGACTTCAAAGCAGCCCTGACAGCACACCTAAAGACATTCATGAAAGAGGACTTCCAGAACTGCTTCAGAGAATAGCAAGAACAATAAAATGAGTGTGTCTGAAGCAAGAAGGATTATTTTGAAGAAAATTAATAGCAATGTGTCTTTCACTGTGATAGATTTTTAAGATTTTAAACATTCACCGTACATATTTGTCTATCATATCTTGCATATATTTGGAAAGTGATGACATAGTCTTTTTTTAAGAAGAGAAGGTCTAACTTGTGACAGAAGAGATATAAGTTTACATAAAATTTCAAAGAATGGGCAAAAATTTATGAGGCAAAAATATACTGATCCTGGAGAATCATGTTGTACTGAGAAAACTGTAAGTAATTCACTATGGTTGGACATAGTGGAAATCAATCAAACTACTAACACCTGCCACAATTTATGGCAAGTTATATATCAAGTACTCGCTAAATGTATTACTGATATTATCCCTATTACTTTTCACAACAACCTTGTGAGGCAGGTATGATTAGCCACATTTTGCAAATGAAGATTACTTAGTCACTGAACACTAGTAAGTAGCAGAATGTGAATTCGAACTCAGATCTACCTAACTACATGGTCTATACCCCTCAATATCATGTTATACTGCCACTTGGATACAAGTGAAAGAGTTATAGGAGCTGAAACAGATAAATAAAAAGAAACTACTCTGAGAGGTCCCTATAATTCATTCTATGGAGTATGCCCCCCACTTTTTTCAATGCAACATCATTGGTTATTCCTTCTTCTGCACTTTTGTCAGAGATGTGTAGACTTCCATTATAATACTTACTATGCATTGCACTAGTGTCTATTTGGTGTATCTTCCCGTTGACCTGGGGTTCTAAAGTATAGAGTCTATCTCTTACTTAAATTAATCTTCTCAGTACCCAGCAAAGACCAGGCATCCAGCAGGCATAGTATCAATATAAATGAATTAATTGTGGAATTTAAAGATGAATCACCAGAATGTTGGAGCATGTTCAATTTGGCTTGTAATAGACGGTCATTAGATTTTCAGAAATTATCTAAGCTTATTAAACATAACCATTATTTAAAATTAAATAATGTAAATTTATAAATATTAAAAGCAAAAGTGATACACTATCAAAATGTTTAAGTTCTAAATTACTTTTCTACTATCTATGCTTTTAAGGTACTTTTGCTTGTTACTTGTCTGTGGTGGAAATATTTTATGATATGAGTCTCTTTTTAACTCTGCATTCACATTAGTAATTTGAAATTGTCCATAGTTCCAATCATCTATTTTAAAGCACCTCCATAGCTTTTGTGACATTCATTGTGCTGAATTTCCAGTACTTCTTACCATTTCTCTTTCCTTGGCTTATTCTTTTCCACCTTTTTTTTTTAAAATTGCTTTTTACTTTTGGTGATTTGCTCTTAAATATTTTAACTTTTGGTGATTGCACCCACTTCCAAGGTGTCACCTTCTATCCCTATACAAATTACTTTCACATTTATTTCTCCAACTATGGTTTTATTTTTTGGCTCTAAAATGCATATTTCATTTCCAACTACTTGCTGGGTATCCTGAACTAGATACTCTAGAATATTTCTCAAACTGCACCCATCCCTTGCTGTCAGTATGATTTGCATGATTATTTCCATAGTTTGTAATTACTGCTTACAACCATGCCTAATCCAAAGGACTAGGAAATTGCCTACAGTTACCACAATTCAAACATCACTTCATCATCTCTCATTAAGCTTTATATTTTGGCCTTCTGTTTTAAAAACCTTCAATACTGTTTTTGATACTGTTGGTGCTTATCTTGCTCCCTAACTAGACTCTCAGTTCCTTGAAGGTAAGGATCACATCGTATATTCCTTCACTGTTCTCACAAAGTACTTTCCTTCTCCTGTTTTACTTGCTATAATCAACACATAATCCTGTCTCTGTGTAGGTTCCTGAGATAATCCAGGTCCAGGTGAAGAGTATGCTAGGAGAAAAGGGGAAAAACTGAAAACATTTCTTCTAAGATCTGGAACATGAAAAACAATGTCTATTGTTGCTACTCACGTTCAGTATAGTGCTGGCAATCTCAGAGAGAGAAATTAGGCAAAAATAAGAAATATAAAGAATGCAAACAAGAAGAGAGGAAGATGAATTATCCCCGTTGGTAGATAGAAAAACCTAAAGACTCCACAACAAGACAAAACAAAACAAAATAAAATAAAAACACTATTAGAATTGATTTTGCTGTACCTGATGGAATGGACAACTATTGTGAGGATAACAAGATATACTATGGTAGCTATTGTTGTTTTCCTAGTATCCTGCTTTGAAGTTCTGTACCAATTTTGCTGCATTGTTTTGATTGGCTTTGTTCTGTTTTGTTTTGTTGGATTTTACTATCTTTAAAATAAAAAGAAGAACTGAGACGCAAATTCAGTAGGCTTGCAGGACATAAAATCAACACACAAAATAGTGAGATTGCCAAAAACAATAATGAAAACTACATCATTCATAGTAGCTACAAAAATACCTAGGAATAAGTTTAACTAAGGATGTGAAAGTTCTCTACAAAGAAAATGACAAAACACTGGTGAAACAAACAAAAGAAATAAAAATGGAAAGACCTCTCATGTTCATAGATTAGAATGTTGTCAAAATGTCCATGCTAAAATATTTACAGAGCAATCCTTATCAAAATATCAATGACAATTTTCACAGAACTAAAAAATAAAACAAAAACAAAACACAACGCTAAAATTCATGTTTCGGAAGTGCAAAAACTGAATAACAAAAGCAGACTTGTGCAAAAAGAATAAAACTACAAGCATCACTTTATTTCAAGGCATACTACAGAGGTACAGTAACCAAAGCAGCATGGAATTGGCAGAAAACCATACACGAATCAGTGGAACACAATAAAGAACACAGAAAGAAACCCACATGTATACTGCCAATTGATTCTTGACAAAAGTGCCGAAAACATGCATTGGAGAAAGCACATTCTCTTAATAAATGACACTGGAAAAACTAAATATCCACACACAGAAGACAGGAACTTGATGCCTCTCTCTTACCCTGTGCAAAAATCAACTCAAAATGAATCAAATGCCTAAATAAATGTAAAATGTAAGACTACAGAATTACTCCAAGGAAGCATAGGGGAAGCACTCCAAAACATTGGTATAGGCCATGAGTTTTTGGTTATGACCTTAAGACATAGAAAATTAAAACAAAAATAAACAAATGGAATTATATCAAATCAAAAATCTGAACAGCAAAGGAAAATTCAGAGTGAAGAGACAATTACAGAATGGGAGAAAATATTTGCCCACTGTCCATCTGACAAATGATTAATATCCTGAATATATAGGGAACTCAAAAAATAACAACAATCTCCTGCCAAGTAATCCAATTAGAATGAGAAAATGATCTGAATATTTACTTTTCAAAAGAATACAATTGACAAATATATATATATGAAAATACTCAATATTATTAGCAATCAAGGAAATACAAACTAAAACTACAATGAGACACCATCTTACCCCAGTTAGAATAGACTTTGTTTAAAAAACAAAACAAAATCTCTGTAGAGCATGTGGAGAAAAAAATACCTAATATATGCTTTTGGTAGAAATGTGAATTACCACAACCATTATGGTGACTAGCATGGAGGTTCCTCAAAAAACTGAAAATAGCTCTACCATATGATTTGGTCATTCCACTGTTGAATAAGAAGGATATATATATATATATATATATATATATATATATATGTGTGTGTGTGTGTGTGTGTGTGTGTGTGTGTGTATATGTATATATGTGTATGTATATATGTATATATATGCATAACAGAGAGATATGCATGCCCATTTATTGTGTTGCTATTCATAATAGTTAAGATATGAAACCTGCTTACATGTCCATCAAAATTTGAATGGATAAAGAAAATGTAGACTACATATACAACAGAGTAGTATTTAGTCATCAAGAAGAACAAAATCCTGTCATTTACAATAAAATGAACAAAACTGAAGGACATTGTTATGTGAAATAATTCAGACACAGAAATACAAGTGCCACATACTCTTTTTTACATATGAATGTTAACATTTAAAAAAAAACTAACCAGTATTACAGTGATTACGAGTAAAATTAGAGATTTCAGGTGAAGGGAGACAGGGTAAAAAAGGAAGGTTGGATTTCATTAATGTGTGTTGTATGTATGTACTGAAATATCACTCCCAACTCCATTAATATGTACAATTAATACATACTAGTTAAAAATTTTAAGAAAAAAGATTAAGGGAGATAAGGTTCCTTCCCAAAGTATATCAGGAGGTTTCATACTTCAGGCCACTATATCCCTTTTCAACCAGTTTTTATAACATAGAAATAATTGTGCTTGATTGACCCACTGACTTATTTTATGCCTGCTCTGAGCACTTGCCTGCTTAGTACACCCTTTCCTGAAGACTTCCTACACAGCTCATATCAGAAAAATAAGGTTATGCTCATTTCCTGTCTCAAAGTCCATTTTCCACTGGGACCAATGCCGCATCGCCCAGCTTCTGGCCCAGCTTCCGAATGGAATTCTGTAGTCACCAGAGTTGTTTTGCTCTTGCCCAGTTGAGTATACTATTACCTTTGCTTGGGTTCTTTGGTTATTGAGTTCACTCATTGCTTGTTTCTAAAGTACCCATAGTTTTAGACCCTGGAATTTAGACAGCAAACTCTGAGGCTCAGGAACCTACTCCCCTCAGTATGATTTCAGTGGCTTCTGTTCTTTTCAACTGAGTTCTTGTCATGCCTTTTCCCTGAGCTCCCCAGAATCATGCCAGTAATAGAGTAAGTATTCAATAATGCTAGCTAGAATAGAGAATACACATTTTTCTATTGTGGATCTTTTTATATACCAAGAAAGTGATATTACAGCTGTTATTACAGACTTTTTTCATGAAAAAGAAAGAGGCCATTGAGTTGTGTCCTACTGTCATATTTGTTCACATTTTAAAACACTTCAGTTAAAGACCCTTAGAGTTGACCTATCTAGATACTTTAGATCTCCATAGCTTTCTACAGTGTTACAGAACAATAAAAATCAGACTACACTCTATGTTTACCTCATAGTTTTCCTGAGAACACTCTGCCATTTTCCACTGAAGCCCTTTCCAGAGGTGTTAGATGGTCATTTTCTCAGTTAAACAAGGCTTGAAAAGTTCACTTTTTTGAAAAAAAGAGAGAAAGAAAGAAAAGTTCACTTTTGTAGACAGGGATGCTGCACCTCACTCTAACAGAACTTGCACTAGAGTCATGTTCTGTAAACATGGAGGGAACTCTGCTCTCAACTATTTACGCTGTATCATCTAGCTGTCTAGGGGTAGTGGTAGTGCCTGCACACGGATCTTTTTGGTTTAAGATACTTTCTGTCACAATCCTGAAAGACACATCATGCATGTCATAATTCCAAATGTTGAAACTCTGAAAGATGAAAATTCCTAAGGTCTGAAATATTAAGGTTAAGATGCTGAAAATCACAATCCTAAAATAGTAAGACCCCAAATGCTGAAATCCAAAATCTCCAAAACTGCAATAGAAATCTATACAGGGAAAAATATGATATACAATGGGTAGAAAACCAGATTTTGAGGAAGGGATTGACCATGAAGTACATCAATGACAAAACTTTAGTTTAAAAATGCATTATTCATCTACATGGGCATTCCTTACAGCTGAGAAAATTCCAGCAGCTCCTAATAAATTAAAGTTTCATTTACCTAAAGAAGTCAGAAAAGTTCATTAATAGTTTAAAAACAATTATGGTAGGATGAGAAGACATGCAAAGGAATTGCTTTTTCACTGGTATCATTTCCCCCTAATTATGGTCTTTATATGAGGGCGTGCAGAATCAATTTCCATGTACCCCAAAACAACGTAGAAACATGGCACATTTGTGGGAAAGGTGTAAACATTTAATGGAGAATACTTATATCAGTATTTATGGAATCATAAAAGAATCTCAAAATGAGGAGTACCACATAGAAAATAATGTGGGCATATGCTCAAAGATGAGCCATTCCCTAAAAGAAAAAAAAGGTAGCTATCATGATGCAAAATATAGTTAATGATCACTAAAGTCAGTCAGATCTAGAGGACTACTTTTGTGCGATTGTCCATAATCTATTGCTGCACTATACTTTTTCAGATGTCAATTTTTAAAGTTGTTTCCACTATTTTTAATTGTGATTATTAGTTTTTACAATTTAATATGTTATGTATTTCATCTTCTCATGATTTCAAATACTGGAGTTATAAAATGTGCAATGACCTTCAGAAAGTTGTAATTAATTTTATGTACATTTTACAAATTTGATCCTGTAAAGTTGCGTTAGGAAAATGCTATGTATGTAAGCAACATGCATGTTTGTAAAATGTTGACTTCCTTAATAAATAAAGAGATGTCCCTTTTGCAACAGCATTTATGAACAATAAAATTTCCCCAGGTTTGGCTCTTTGGGTAACTACATATGTGCTGGTGAACCATTGTGGTTTTTGATTTATTTCATCAAAAGATTTATGTTGTCAATCATGGCATTTCAGATGACCACAGTTTCACAGCCAGATGCACAGTTACCAACTATAGTGATTTCTATTTATAGATTTTTGCTTTTTGATGTTTTTGTGTACCTATTTATATTTCAAAAATATGCATGCTGTTATGGCCTATTTTAATGCCTGAAGTGGGCTATGAAATCTTCTGTCACACTTTTGTATTTCTCAAATAATTTCCCAATAAAAATCTAAATAGGGGACCAGTAACCACTGCAAGAAGAAGACAGGTCTTGGTAACTGGCTCCACTGAAAGAATCCATGTGATTGGCCCCTGCTGCTATACTACAGGACCAGCAACCAGCTCAGAAATAATCTGGAACTCAGTAACTGTCCATTTTCTCTCAATTTTCTTTCTTTTTTTCTTTGAGTTTTTTCCCTCTTCTTTGTCATTTCTTTTTCTTTTTTTGTCTTTCTTTCTTTCTTTCTTTCTTTCTTTCTTTCTTTCTTTCTTTATTTTTTCCTCTTTTTTCTAAATGACTGGGGAGAACTCTAGCCACAGAAAACTAATTGTAGTCCCCAAACCCAGAGATCAAGCTCAGAAAATCCCTCGAATACTCCTTTAGTGTTTCTTTTCTAAACCCACTCTAGTTTCCTAAGTCTTGTGTGACCATGTTTGTTCTCCAGCCTTACTTCTACTTCCTTCCCAGTTATCTTTCTCTTATACACTATCCTTCCTAAATTTTCCCACCACAGAGTAAAATCATTCTACCAAGGAGAAACACTTTGCATACAAACTCCTAATTTATGATTGGCTTTGTTCTATAACTATTTTCTTTGCTCCTATGGTCTAAAGTACAGAATCAATAGTTACCACAATTTGTCAGTTTCTAAACTGTGTTTTATGCTATTGTTATTGCCAATTTTACTACTTTAGCTACAGTGTCATATCTATTGTAGTCCATTGTTCTCCCTTGTGTAACAACACTGGGAAGCTCTGGGGTAATAACCTCACCATAGCTCTACACCAAAAGACTGGGGACTAAGTAAAAGAGATACCAATATCCCACTCTTAAATAATTGAAAATGTAGGCTCTTGGGACAGACACAAACCAAGAATTTCCTACAGACAGGAGACATACCTGAAGAACAGATGTTTCCAAGAGAGGCCTCGATACTACTAATATAGTTACCTACTACAAAACTTCACAAAGATCATAACAGAAAACAAAATAGTTTTTTGAAATATAAAATGACAAGATGAAAAAGCAAAATGTAGTCTCAGACCTCTAGTTTATCCAGAACAGGTCCAGCAGACATTGACAAAGAATAAATTGGAAGAAACACACGTGAAACTTCTGAAATGATAACAACTGAAGTAAAGAAATAAATCCATGAGGCAAATCTAGAGCACTGATAGATTAAAAAATAGATGATGACAGGTAGAGGATAGAAACAATGAATGATCAATATAAGAAACAAAATAGAATGCATGAAATGGATTCAAGAGATATCCAGGAAATTAAAAATTCACTGAAAGCTGGCAAAATCACTTGAACAAAACTGAAGGCAGGCTTTCAGACCTCAAAGACAAGATCAGGACTAGTGATAATGAAAGGAAAGATCTCTTGAAAACAGCAAAACATCAGGAAATAACAATTCAACAGCTGTAAAATGATGAAAAGAAAAATAATATAAGGATAATTGGTGTTAATGAAAAAGCAGGAGTCAACACAAAGGACAAAAAAACTTTGCAGAAAATTAATTAATAGCAGAAAATTTTCCAACTGTGGCAAAAGAACTGACATACGGATAAATGAGGCATACAGAACTCCAAATAACAATGAGCAAAATAAATCTACCTCCAGAAATATAATAATCAAGATTCCAGAAATTTAGCACAAAAACAGAATATTAAAAGCTGTTAGAGAAAAGACACAGATCACATATAAAGGAAAGCCCATCAGAATCATGGCTGACTTCTCAACACAAACCCTCAAGTCAAAAAGAGCTTGGAGTGACGTATTTCAAGTACTGAAAGAAAACAACTTCTAACTCAGATTGATGTACCCCGAAAACTATCTTGCAAAATTAATGTAGAAATAAGATACTTCCATGAAAAAGAACAACTGAAGAAATTCATGAACACCAAACCACCAGTAAAAAGGGTACTGAAAGATATTTTAGACAAAGATATAAATGACCACAATTCCAAGAACAACAACAGAAAGAAACAACCGAGTAGGGCAAGCAGTTAAACAGAGGGGGAAAGTAGAGAACCAATAGCAGGAAAGTAACATGACAACAATAAGCCAATACATATCAGTTATAATCATCACTGTAAATGGCTTCAATTCATCAGTCAAAAGAAACAGATTGGCGGAATGGATCAAGAAATAAGATCCAACAATACACTGCACACAAGAAGCATATTTAATTAAAAATGAAACTCATAGACTAAATGTCAAAGGATGAAAAACAATATTCAATGCAACAGGAACCCAGAAAAAAGTAGGGATAGCTATTCTGTTTGCAGACAATGTGAACTTCAAACCAAGAATGATCAAAAGAGATAAAGAAAGTCACTACATACTTGTTACAGGAAAAGTTCAAGAGGAAGAGATAGTAATTATAAATATCTGAGCACTAAATATGGGAGTAACCACTTATGTAAGAAAAATATTAATAGCCATAAAAAACCAAATAATCTATAACACAGTTGTTATGGGGAAGCTTAACACCCCATTGTCACAAAAAGATAGCTCAATTAGACAAAAAAATTAGCAAAGAACAGAACCAAACCAAACCTGTGAACAAATGTACTTAGTAGACATTTCCAGAGTGTTCCACTCAACAACACAGAATACACATTCTTCTGAGCTGCACACAGGATGTTCTCTAAAATAGATCATATACTAGCCCATAGAACATGCTTAAGTAAATGCAAAGAAATCAAAATTATCACATGAATATTATCTGATCATAATGCAAGAAAATTGGGAATTAATGGCAAAAGAAACTGTGAAAACTCCATAAACACTTGGAAATTAAATAACACCCTCCTGAACAACCAATGGGTCACAGATGAAATTAAAGAAAAAATTAAACAATACCTATAATTAAATGGAAATACAAATGTAACTTACCAGAACCTGTGGAATGTAATGAATGCAGTCTTAAGAGGGAAATTTATAGCACTGAATTCTCACAGCAGGAAAATAGAACAAGCACGAAAAACAACCTAATGCTATACCTCAAGCTTCCAGAAAAACAAGAGCCAGTCAAATCCAAAGCTCATAGAATGGAGGAAATTACAAAGATCAGAGCAGAAATTAATGCAATTGAGACTAACAAAACAATACAAACAATTAAAGAATTGAAGAGCTGGTTCTTTGAAACAATAAATAAAAGTGATAAACCCCTAGCCAACCTTATCAAAAAAAGGAAAGAAAAACTCAAATTCATGCAATAGGGAATGAAAAGTGTGAAGTCACTACAGATTTTGTGGAAATTCAGAAGATCATTAATACCTACTTCAAAAATCTTTACTCTCACAGGTTGGAAAACATAGAAGAAATGGACAAATTCCTAGAATTATATGAATTACCAAAACTGAAACAAGAAGAGACAAAAACTCTGAATAATTAACATTGGTTAATGAAATAAAACATGTAATTAAAACTTACCAATGAAGAAAAGCCCAGGTCCTTATAGATTCACACCTGAATTCTACAAGAAATTCAGAGAGGATCTAATGCCATTACTCCTCAAACTCTTCAATGAAATTGAAAGGGAAATAATTCTCCCTAACTCATTTCTGGAGGCAAGTATTACCCCGTTACCAAAACCACAGAAAGACCCAGTCAAAAAGGAGAACTACAGGCAAATTTCCCTAATGAACATAGATGCAAAACTCCTCAATAAAATACTAACAAACAAAAGGCAGGAAATCAAGCAGATTGTACACTATGACCAAGTGGGATTCATCCCAGGAATGCAGGGATGGTTTAACATATGCAAATCAACAAACATAATATACCATATCAACAGAGCCAAAGACAGAAATCACCTGATCATCTCAATAGATGCAGAAAAAGCTTTTGATAGACTCCAACACTCATTCATGATAAAAACCCTACAGAAAATTGGGATAGATGGTCTTTACTTCAATTTGATAAAAGCTATCTATGACAAACTAGCAGCCAACATCATACTAAATGAACAAAACCTGAAAGTTTTCACTCTAAAATTAGGAACAAGAGAAGGATGTCCATTCTCACCACTCCTATTCAATATAGTTCTGGAAAGATTAGCCAGAGCAATTAGACAAGAGAGAGAAATAAAAGGAATAAGGATAGGAAAGGAAGAAGTTGAGCTATCATTATTCACAGATGACGTGATAGTCTACATTGAAGACTCCAAGAACTCCACCAAAAGACTTCTAGAATTAATAACTAAATTTAGTAGCATAACTGGAAACAAAGTAAACACTCAAAAATCAATAGCATTGCTGTACACAAACAACGAACACATTGAGACAGAAATCAGGGAAACCTTGCCCCTCACAATAGCTTTCAAGAAAATGAAACAGTTAGGAATCAATCTAACAAAGGAAGTGAAAGATCTATACATTGAAAATTTCATTGCTCTGAAAAGGGAAATCAAAGAGGATATCAGAAAATGGAAAGATAATCCCTGTTCTTGGATAGGAAGAACCAACAGTAAGAAAATGGCCATACTCTCAAAGTTGTTATACAGATTTAATGCAATCCCAATAAAAATACCATTAGTATACCTCATAGATTTAGAAAAAACATTCCTAAAATTCATGTGGAACCATGAGGGACCTAGAATAGCAAAAGGAATCCTAGGCAACAAAGGCAAGACAGGAGGCATCAAAATCCCTAACTTGAAATTATACTACAAAGCTTCTGCCACAAAATCAGTGTGGTACTACAAAAAGAAAAAAGAAAAAACAAAACAAAACAAAAAATCCAGACTTGATGATCAATGGAACAGTTTAGAAGATGCTGACATAACTACAAACAAACTCAGCCACCTTATCTTTGACAAAGAGGCCAAACATGTTTACAGGAAGAAAGACAGTGTCTTTAATAAATGGTGCTGGAAAAACTGGCTTTCCACATGCTGAAGGCTAAAACTAGCCCCATGTCTATCACCATGCATTAAACTAAAGTCAAAACGGATCAAAGATCTAAATATTAAATATTTTTTTCTAATTAGTGATGAAAAGCCTATGGCTCAGAGAAATCATACCTAGTTTCTGTACTGAGGTGAAATTTCCTTGAGAACAAGAATTGGCTGGTACCCTATATGGTCCAAATGCTAGGCAATGGATCCTGCACCCAACTGGTGCATCTCAAATGTCTGAGCTCATTGATCATAGTGATAATGTACATAAAGTCACATGATAAATGAATGAAGAATCATATTTTATATCCATCATAATTATATTTGAGTTTCATAACCACGTTACGAGTTAATGACTAAAGCTAATAGGTAGTTATTTAAAAGATCATATGATCCACAATGCCTGGAAATTAGAAGCCAAATTTGTTTTTATTTAATAAAAGGACATTTAAAATTGTTGTATGTGTTTTAATTGTCTTAAATTGTTTTGTAAAACTGTTGTCACGTTTCCAGCATTTTTATGAAACTTAGGGGAAAAATTACCCTGTGAACTTTGTCTTTTCTTAATAAGGCAAGTAAATAAATAAAGATGGAACTTTGTGTATGTGTCTGAAACCAAGATAAGGGTTCCTTTGTGGCTTGCTCTAATATAGAAAACTCTATTTAATTTTTCTCACTTCCCCTTTCCTTTCAGACCTGATTCAGCTAGCGTTGACTTACACGTCCTCCTTCCCCAGTTTTAAAACCAAATGGAATGTTTGTACTAAAGGGACAAGTCTGTGTGGTGACTCAGAGGAAACAAGCATTTATAAACCATGTTTCCCTAAAGCCTCAGTACAAACATGGCTGTGGTCCAGGCCCAGATTGGATAGGGCAGCCCTCAGTGGTGTGGACCCTGGCAAAACAGAGGATTGCAGGGGCCTGGCCAGAAACACGACTTGGACTGCAAGACCTGGGCAACTCCACTACTTAGCAATCTTTCATAGCTGAGAGTCAAAACAAGCATGGCTAAAGTGAAATCAGATAACACTATTTTGGGCTTTGTTGCAATGGAATAATCTTTCTGAATTTTCAAATTAATGGTTAATCCATTTTTAAGAGTCTCTATGACTTGTCTTCTTCACATACTGTCTTTGCTCTGGGCTTAGGCTGACCATATCTACCCAGCATACAAAGGGTTACAAGACAGTTTGTTTTTTGCGCTAGAGGCCATCAGATTTGCCTCTGAATCTCAATTTGCCCCTTTGTATTTTCACTTGACAAATATTTATGGAGGATTGATTTTGTGCCAGGCATGATTCTAAGTGGTGAAAATGAGGGAGTGAGCTGGGTAAACAAGGTCTCTATTCCGCTTTCGTATTCTTTTTTAACAGAATATGAAAATTTTATTGGAAAAACAAGTTCCAAAATATTTATTTGTTAATGTGCTTTTATAGAGTGTCTTAATAGAAATCCACCAAAAACACTACTGATTGGTATTCTTTTGCATCAAAATGACCTTAGGATAAAACACAATGTTAAACAAGAAGAGATAATATTAATTCTGATCCGTATCTAAGTTAATACTAAAATTCACAGAGAATTATATTCAATGAGCACATTTAATTCACACTTAAGATTATATAAAGTTTTAGAAAGTTCTCTGAAACAATGATTTCATTGTTTTAGAACAAGGAATTAATTAGATAGACTAATTTCCCTGGAATAAATGTTTCAGTTGAACTTAGAAGGTTTTAATTTATTATCGTTTATTAAAATTACTTTTCAGAAACTGCTATGCTTTAAGCAGACTGGAAAAAATAGCTTTCTATTGGATAAAAATATCTTTTTTCTCAAAAAAATTTAAAAAGTGATAAATTTTCACTATAAAAATCTAAATATAACTCAAAGATGAAGAAAGTAAAATAAAAGGGTTCATTTTGTTTCCAATCTCATCCCACCATTACAGTCCAACCACAACTTCTAAGAACTCAGGAAAATTATTATCTATTCTTTGGTATATTATCTGTGTAAACAAACACAGGGAGATAAACTATTTTTTTCCCTACACGAATGGGATTACATTGTGCATATGTTTTTATGCTTTTATTTCTCCTATTAACAGTATGTCCTTGTTATGCTCCATATCAGTAGACATAGAATTGCCACACATTTTTTTTTTTTTTTTGGTATTGGGGATCAAACTCACGACCTCACACACCTGCCAGGCAGGCACTTAAACCACTGAGCCAAATCTGTGGCCCTATTTCTTTTGAGACAGGGTCTCACTATGCAGTTCAGGCTGGCCTTGAACTCACTTTCTAGCCCAGGCTGGTCTTGAACTCACAACGATCCTCCTGCCTCAGCCTCCCGAGTGCTGGGATTAAAGGCGTGCGCCAACACACCCGGCTAGAATTGCCACACTTTTAAAAATGACTGCACAATAGTCCATTGTTTAAATGCCTTGATTATTTAACTGATCCCTTACAAATGATGTTTCACTGCTTTCTAATTGTTTCTCTTACACATAATGGAGGGATAGCCATCATTATATAAATATCTGTGGATGTTTACATAAATATTTTTGATTTGTGCATATTAATTTTATAAGATATTGGGTTTCAATGCATATATATTGATCATATTCATCTTATTATCCTTTCACTCCACTTTCCTTCCTTATTTCCTTCCTTTTGTCTAAGAATAGTCATTACTGTAAGTTTTTTTTTAATTGTACAATTTAAAAAATAAAAAGAATTAACTGTTTTTTGACTTTCATATATTTTTTAAATCCCATATATTAGGGTACTTGTCTTTTGGTCTGGCTTATTGCAGTTATCATGATGACTTCCACTTCCATCCATTTTTCTGGAAATGACACAATTTTTCTTCTTTACAGCTAAATAATACTCCTTTGTGTACATATACTATTTTTTTCTTCATTCATCTGTTGGTGGACACCTAGGCTGTTTCCTTATCTTGGTTACTGTAAATTGTGCCATTATAAACATGGGCATTGTTGCGTATTGTGTCTAGATGCTCCCCCCCAAAAAAACTTCACGTGCTCATAGGTGGGGCTATTTGGAGGTGACTGGGTCATGGGTGTGACACTGGGCTAGTCTACAGATGAATTTATAGTTGGGTGTGATGTTGGGAGGTTAAGCCTGGTAGGAAGGGATGGGTCACTAAGGTAATGACCTGGAAATAAATGTATTGTATACCTCCTCTTCCCTTACTTCTGTAGTGCTTCCTGCCTACCATGTCATGAACTGTTTCTCCTCTTTGATGCCCCTCTGCCATGCTGCTCTGCCTCAGAGCCAGCTGACTATGGACTGAAACTTCTACAAACTGTGAGCCAAATTAAACCTCTCCTTCTTTAACTTGTGGTTGTTGAGTATTTTGTCCTAGCAAGAAGAAGGTAACTCAGACAGGTATAAATGTAACCCTGTACTATGCCGACTTTAATTCCATCAGGCATACACTGAGCAGTGGAATAGCTGGATCAAATGGTAGCTATACTTTTAGATTTTTTAAAGGAATCTCCACACTGATTTCCACAGTAGCTGTACTAATTTACATTTCCACCAGCAGTGTAGAAGAGTTCCTTTTTCCTGACACCCTTATCAGTATTTGTTTTTTGTATTGTTATAATAGTCATTCTGGTTTGGATGAGATGGAATCTCTACATAGTTTTGATTTACATTTCCCTAATGGTTAAAGATGTTGAGATTTTTTTCATATACTTATGAGCCATTTTTACTTCTTTTGAGAAGGATCTATTCAGCTCATTTGTCCACTTGTTAATTGAACTATTTGATAATTTTTTATTGTTAAGTTTTTTAGTTTCTTACATATTCTAGATATTAATTCTCTAGTAAAAGAGTAATTGACACATATTTTCTCCCATTCTGTAGGCTGTATCTTCACTCTGTTAGTTGTTTAACTTGCTGTGTAGAAATTCTTAATTTGATATAGTCCCATTTGGTAATTTTTGCTATTATCCTATTATATTGGGGTCCTACTTAGGAAGTCTGCTTGTGCTTATGGCTTCAAATATTTACCCTGTGTTTTGTTTTATCGATTTCAAAGTTTTGGGTTTTAAATCCAGGTCTTTATCTATTTTCATTGATTCTTGTAGGATTCTAGTTTAAATTCACACATAGATGTCCAGTTTTTTCACCATTTGTTAGAGGTTGTCTTTTCTCCAATATACATTTTGGTAACTTCGTCCACAATAAGATAGCTATAGTTTGGTGGATTTGTTTCTGTGAATTTATTTGTTTCACTTGTCTATTTTTGTGCTAGTACTGTGCTGTTTTTGTTACTGTGCCTTTGTAGTATACTTTGAAATTGGATAATATGATGCTTCCAGCCTTGCTCTTTTTATTTAAGATGGTTTTGGCTACTCTGGGTCTTTTGCAGTTCCATATGAATTTCACATTGTTTCTCCAGTTCTAGAATTTCATTGGTATTTTCATGGGAATTTCAGTGAATTTGTAGATTCCTTTCAGTAATATGGCCATTTTAACAATGCTGATCCTGCCAATTCACGAACACAGGAGTTCTTCCTTGGTTAGAGTGATCCTTGGGTATTTTATTTTTTGAAGCGATTGTGAATGGAATTATTTTCCTGATTTTCAGCTATTTTATTAGTTGTGTATAGAAAAGGTATTGATTATTTAATATTGATTTTATACCCTGCTATTTTGGTGAATTTATCAGCTCTAAAACTCTTTTGGTGGAGTGCTTAGGGTCTTCCAAGTGTAGGGTCATATAGTCTGGATTTAAGGACAAATTGATGACTTCTTTTCCTATTTGTAAGCTGTTTTATTTCTTTCTCTTGCCTAACTGCTCTAGCTAAAATTTCAAGTGTTAAACTGAATGAGAGTGGTGATAGCGTGCATCCTTGCTTTATTTGCAATTTTAGAGAAAATACTCTCAGTTATCCCCATTCAGAATGATGTTGATTGTGAATTTATTGTACAGGACCTTTACTACAATGGGTTATGATCTTTTACTGCCTAGTTTCTTCAGAGCTTTTATCATGAAGAGATGTTGAATTTTTGTTGAAACTTTTTCTGAATCTATTGAAATAATCATGTGGTTTTTATCTTGGATTTCATTTATGCAGTATATTGCATTATTTATTGCACATGTTGAACCATCTGTGCAAACCTGAAATAAAACCAATCTGGGGCTGGGGATGTAGCTTAGCAGCACAGTGCCTGCCTGGCAAGCATGAGATCCTGAGTTCGATTCTTAGTACAAAAAACAAAAAAACAAAACAAAAAAAATCCTGATCATGGTATATGATTTTTTAGTATCTGTTAAATTCTGCTTATAAGTATTTTATCAAAGATTTTTTTAATGTATGTTCATTGAGGATATTGGTGTATAGTGTTAATTTTTTTGTGTTTCCATGTCCGAGTAATGTTAGCTTCATAAAACAAGCTGGGAAGCATTCCTTCCCTTTCTGTTTCATGGAATAGTTTGAGAAGCATTGGTGTTAGCTTTTTTTTTTTTTTTTTTTTAGATCTGGTAAAATTAAGCGATGAAACTGGTTCTTGCCTTTTTTTAATTGAGAGACATTTTATGACTGCTTCAGTTTCAGTGCTTGTTATTGATCTGTTTAATTTTTTCTTAATATCCTTCAGATTCAGTTTTGATTGGTCATGTGTCTAGAGATTTATCTGTTTCTTCTGTATCCTCCAATTAATTAGAATATAGGTTTTCAAAATAGTTCCTAATATCCTCTGAATTTTGGTGGTGTCTTGTAACATCTCTTTTCATCTCTAGTTGTATTAATTTGGATCTTCTTTCTTTTTGTTAGTTTGGCTAAGGGTTTATCAATCTTGTTTCTTTTTTCAAAGAATCTACTCTTTGTTTCCCTGATCCTGTGCATAGTTCTTTCAGTCTCTATCTCATTAATTTTAGCTCTGATCTTTATTAGTTCTTTCCTTCTGTTGTGTTTAGTTTTAATTCACTCCTGCTTTCCTAAGACTTAGAGATTCAACATTAGGTTATTCGAAATCTCTCTGATGTTTCGATATAGGCATTCATAGCTATAAACTTCCCTCTTAGAATTGCCTTGCTGTATCCTAGAGATTCTGGTATGCTGTGTTTTCACGTCCATTTGATTCCAGCCATGTTTTACCCTAGAATTGTTTCCCCTGATTTCTCCAATGACTTACTTCAAAAGTGAACTTTTTGATCTCCATGTGTTTGTGCAGTCTTTGTAGGTTCTCTTGCTGCTGGTTTCTACTTTCATTTCAATTATGATCTGATAAGATACAACAAATTATTTTATTGTATTGTTAAGACTTGCTTATGCCTAAAATATGATTGCTTTGGAAAACATTTTTGCAAACTGCTTAGAAGAAAGTATATTTTGTATTTGTTGAATGGCATGTTTTGTAATCATCTCTTAAGTCCATTTGATCTATGTTGCAGTTTAGCTCTATTGTTGATTTTTTTTTTTTTTTGGTCTGGATGACCTATATATTGGTAAGAGTGGATTGCTGAAGTCACTCACTATTATTATAGTGAGACCTATCTGTTCCTTTATGTTGGGTTGTGTTCATTTAGTGAAATTGCATGTATCAATGTCTGTGGTATATATATTTAAGATTGTTATGTCCTCTTGGTGGACTGCACTCTTTACCAATATGTAGTTGCCTTTTGTTGTATTAATTTTGTCTTAAAATACGCTTTGTCAGATAGATACCCCTGCCAGCTAGCTTTTGGGTTTCATTAGCATGGAATATTGTTTTCTATCCTTTCACATTCAGTCAATGTGCCCTTGCTAGTAAGGTACTTTACTTCAGGCAGCAAAGAGTTTGGGTCTTGTTTTTTAATCCAATCTACCAGTTTGTGTCTCATAATTGGAGAATTAAAACCATTTGTTTCAGAGTTACTAAAGAAAGGTATGTACTAGTTCCCGTATTTTGTGCTTTTTTAAAATAAATGTTTGATTCTTTCTTAATTCTAAATAGTTCGTCTCTCCTTCCTCATTTATATGTATGATTCCTTCAACAATCTTTTACAGTGTTGACCTGGTGTTTATGAATTTCTTTAGTTTATGCCTATTTTGTATGATCTTTATTTCTCTTGCAATTTTGAAGGATAGCTTTGCTGGACTAGGTTGGCATCCATTGTTACATTCTTTTTTGGAGAAAAAACCCAATACTGCACAGCCAGAGAGTTATCTGACAGTGATGGTAATAATGTTATCCAGCCTAAATACCTTGGTTGAATGATCAGAGAAGCCTTCACAGGACAGTAGAGTGATACCTTCTGTGAAGAAGTGGCATTTAATCTGAGCTGTGAATGACAAGGAAGAGTGAGGCAAGATAAGAACACATTGCCTGGCAGAGGCACACACAAAGTCCTGACGGGAATAGTGTTGGCCTATTTGAGTGACTCGAAACAAACAAACAAACAAACAAAAAACAACAAAAAGTAAAAACAAAAAACTCATGTGGTAAAGAGAAAGCAGTAAGAGAGAAGGTGGAGGAAAAGGCAGATCAAAGATGGTCAGCCATTCTGCAGTCATCGGCTGTGGCTCTGTGTTCCCTCCAGCGTGGGTGTGCCAAGCTGCTGACTCCCAGACTGACAGGTGAACTCCTACCATCATCATACTTAGTTGAGACAAAGAGCTTCAATCCCACGCTATTGAATCATAAACTGTAAAAAGAGTGATTGTGGGACCCTCAGATGCCTGTAGAACTTTCAGTGGTTCATGTTACATCATTGCATTTCAGTGATGACACCCGTTACAAGGTGACACCACCTGCCACAGTGTTTCTTCATTGACTCGATGAATTTCTACCTGGCCTGTCTTCCCTTCCTCTTGCCCAGTTTCTATTCTTTGCATTGTCCTTTAGATCAGTTTTTTTTCAAGTTCGTGTTGGGAAACTTTAGCTCTCCTTTTCAGACACCATAAAAATAAAAGTGCTCTTGATTAAATTTTCTTTTCACAATTTGTGCATTTCAGGGATTCACTATGCCTGTCAACAGATTAAGATCTCAGTATACACTCCCACAATAAACATATTTTCACTTGTCTTAATACTGTATTTTATAAACATTTAATCACAGACTGTTTCGAGTCTCTATTATGAAGAATCAGTGTTCAGAAAAATGTTTAAGAAATGCTGCAGTTCATTCTTTCTTTGCCTCTATGGACTATAAGTTGTGTTAAATTTAATTCTTTTCCTGTCTCTTTTAATTGTAATGAACACCAAAGTAGTTTCAAAATTCTTTTCTGGGTGTAAGCTGGATTGCATAATGAAAGTAGACTAGATGGGTCTCTGGGCCTGAGTGTTAAATCATTACTTATTAACTATGGGAAAATTACTTCATTTGTGCCTCAATTTTATTCCATACAAATTAAAGATAGTTGATACCACTTTCTTCAATACAGCTGCTAGAATGATTAAATAATAGCATGTTCATCAACATTACTTGGTATTACTATAAATCCCATATTATTACTACTATTATTTAAAACAAAAGACTGAATGGTTAGTCTGTAAATATTTCTTCTATATAAAAATATTACTTGAGATACACTGGACTGAAACTGGATGGTCTGATTTGAACTGAAAAAGGTCATCCTGTTCTTTTGCAGTTCTAGACATAAAACCCAGGGCCCTATGCATGCTAGGCAAGTACTCTACCACTGAGCAACATTGCCAGCCCACTGTTCTTATTTTGAATCATACTCTAAAATGACACCTGATTTTGGCGCAAGTGTTATACTACAGTTATGTATCACTGATATGAGAAATGTACCAGCTAAATTATTTCCTTTTTGCTCCTAAATCTATAATAGTTTATGGTAATTACCTCTGCTATTTTTACAAGAGTTAAGGCTATAATAGAAAAACACAGTGTGATAGTCTACTTAAGATATAATCAGGGGCTTGGCATTTAACTTAGCAGAAGAGCACTTGCCTAGTATGGGTGATAACTCTGAGTTCAATCCCTGGAAGTGAAAAAAACAGTTTTATGGGTTTTACTACCCACTATACATCAAATAGCCCCAAAACAAGTTATTGGAGAAGTATAAGCCTGAGTTATCCAATTGTTTATTTAAAGCACTTAAGAGTTCTCTAATTCATCCATTCTCAAGATTAGGAGAGTTCTGAATATTTGAATAGAAATCTCATTTCCTAAAAAAGGTCTTCAAGGAATATAGAAATTTTGTTTTGTATTTCTAACAGTGGAAACAGATAGTTATCTGGGTGGAGGAAAACATGAGGAAATATCCAAGGTTGTCAGGCAGCAGGAAGGTTCTTTCTTTGGTACAGTCAGAGTATTCTTAGAGAATGGGAATAGCAGCTCCTTAATCTCAGCCACGAGAGAACAAATAGAAAACAAGATACTTTGATTTTGTAAGAGAAAAGTAGTGCCAGCATTTTCTCTTTGAAGCAGGGAAGATCGGGGTTAAATTGAATACGTATAGAGAACACTTTACCAAAAAATGAAGTTTAGAGATAGAAGAAACACATGTTATATAAGTTCCCTGAATTTTGCTCTGTATGGCAGTATTCCTGAAGTTATGTGCACATAGTCACTGCCTGTAGTCATGAGTCTGTATCCATAGATTCAATCAACTGCAGATTGAAGGTGGTTTGAAAAATTTTTGCATCTGTACTGAACATGTATGGATATTTTGTTATCATTATTCCATAGACAAAACAGTATAATAACTATTTGCATAATATTCGCATTGCATTAGGCATAATAAATAATCTAGAGGTGATTTAAAGTATACAAGAGGAGGTACCTACATTATCTGCAGATACTATAGCATTATATTTGAGGATTTGGGTATACAACAATTTTGGAATCCTAGAGGTCCTGGAAAGAATCCCCTGAGGATACTGAGGGATGAGCGTACTATAAACAGAGGAAATGTCCCTTAGATGCTGTGTCCAACTTCCCATCCCACTCCCTGCAGGAAGCTGCCCAAACAGAAAGTATTCTGTTGATGATAAAATATCCTATAAGGATATCCTCGAAGATGTAAAGCTATACTTACGGCAAATATACAAAGTACAGTCATTTAATAATCAGCATTATGGTTCTCATAAGCCTCTTGATTTGGGAGCTAGAAGCTTTTAAACTAATGTATATTTTGACTAATGTAAGGACAGATGTGATTTTTTTAAAATGTAAAGTGCAAGTGCTTTTTATAGAATTGTTATTATCATTTTCATTATTTTTAGCTGACCATTTTGGCCACATTCTTACAGAACATACTTTTCATATGATTGGAAAGAATGAGAATCCTAAAAGGCCTATCTAACATCCAGTGGGCAGGATCGTGTTCACTGTTGGGCTGACTATATGCCTAGTACTAGCCACCCTAAGGAAATATATTGAATAAGTGGATGAAAGAATAAGTAAATGAAGGTGTGTGTGTGTGTGTGTGTGTGAAACTGCCTAACAAATTTTTTAGAGTTCAAATTATGGGACAATTTACTTTGGGCACTAAAGGTTGCTTTTAAGAAGTCAAAATCAATTTGGAACTCTTTTCAAGAGTATTTTCTCTAGATTCACAAATGTGATTGTAAATATGAAGAAATGTCTTTTTTTCCTATCCATTGCTATCGTTTTAAGGATAATTTCATATTTTGCCAAAAGGGGTAAGACGAACACATCTCAAATGTAATTCAGACAAATTACCTATCACTATTTGATGAAAAGAAAACAAAATTGATTATACATGGTGCTTCTATATAAATAAGAATATTTTTTTAAAACCACATCGAGAAAAGTTCCCTAGGGTAATAATAAATGATGCTTTGGCATTTCTTTCTTTTAAAAATATCAACTGTCTAACACATAGGTTTCATCTTCTTTTATATAAAGTCAGGTCATAAAATAATTTTTAGCATATAGGACAAATACCTCTTTATTACTGGATGTCTTCTAAAAAATTTGTACTCTGAGAGTTATCTCAAAGGGAATGTAAATAAAGTCATACAAATATTTCTATTGGCAACATATTTTTCCTGCTGTTTAATGGAACCAAGAGGGTAGGAGAAAGATTCACTGAGAATATACTTCATAATAACTTTAAAATAGAGTACCTTGGAATATTTTTCCTACAAAAGATTTTATATTGGGGATGAATGTTCTTATAGCTTCTTACTTCAAACCATATATTCTGGATTTAATATTGGAATTCACTATTTTAACTGTCTCACATAAAAGACAGGGAAAAGATCAAAGACCTCTCTGACAATAATGAAATACAGTTATAAAAAGGAACTCAAAACCAGGAGAAAAATGTTGTAGACTTCAATATGTATAAAACTATCATTGGTTTGTTGCTTTAAGTGTCTATGAATTCATGTTCTTTATTAAAAAGAATATTTAGACCCTCAAACACAGCTTTATTTCTCAAATTTGTTATTTTGTTACTACTGGCAAGCAGAACACAAGTCATTCATCAACTTTCAAGAGTAAGTCTGCCTTCCTAGAGTGTGTTTATGTGTGTGCACACACGTGTGTGTGCATGTGTATGCATTTGTGTGTATGTGCATACCCATCTTCTCCAAAGTAAATCAATACCATTGTTTTGCAAAGTAAAAAACACAGACCTACAGTGATATAGTTTACATCTAAAATCCCCTCCTCTCCAAAAGTTTCAGAGGTGGGACCTGGTCAGAAGAGGCAGGACACTGGAGGAGGGTGTACTCTTGTCTCTGGCTCCTCCCTTCTGTCTCTCTGGTTCCTGCCTGCCATGGGCTGAGCACCATTCCTCCAGCCATGTTCCTCTCTTATGTGGACCCTGCACAGCCCTGGGCTTGGTGAGACTCTGTGGCACTCAAGCATCTCAGGGTGTGTGGGGTTAGTAGACTTACACTAAGAACACTGGTAAACAAAGTACAACCATGCAAACCCAGGGGCAGACAGAGGAGGAAAATGTTTAAGATTTCAATGATGATGCAAGGTATGCTTTTTGTTCTAAGCGCTGGCAGATGGCTTTCCTCTTTTTGGAATGTCATCTTCCTCATTTTCAGTATGGTAGAAATCCTACATTTTATAAAACTAGCCCAATACCATCTTTTTAAAAAAAGCTTTTTGTTATCACTCTAGTTAGAACTGGTGTCCTCCAGTCCTACTGTTCACATTGTTTTATTCAGTGCTAATCATATCAGGGCTGACACATGCAGTTTTGTATTGCAGTTCATATTTATACATATGAGTAAAAAGAAAAAGGATCCCTTCTGTTCCTAAAGGGCCTGAACTAGATCTTTTATGTCCTGAAATGCTCCACAGCATCAAGAACTGTCTTCTCCTCAGTGAACATTTGCTTAGTTTATCGAAATGGATGATTATATAGTCAAATGACTGAATTGCAGAAATTCACATAAAGTCCCTAAGGATATTTGTATTATTATGGTTTAACAAGACCATCCCCATACATTTCATTTATTAATTCTGAATGGTAGTTTTTATTATCACTAGCTTACATATTAGTAAACCAGGAATCAGAGAAATTAAATAACTTTTTTAACCTCACATAGCAACGAATGACAGAACCGGCATTCCAATGCAGGTGTTTTGGTGCCAAGTCTAGCACTTTTTCAATTTCCTTAATGTTTCAAATACTGATTCATTTTCTGTCCACTATGAACAGTGATGACGAACCTTTTAGAGCTTTCAGTGATACAAACAGCTTACTGTGGCGTGTGTACCATAGATTCAGCACTACTGTGCTATAGGGTTTATTTAAATGCACTTAAAACATTAACACTTACAAATGACAAGTAGTTTGAGGACAGACCATTGTGGTTCTTAGCATTCTTGAAATACTAATATAACACTTCATTTCTATATTTTTCAATGAATCTTGTGCAAGTTAAAGAGTCTGATATTCGTGTTTCACCAGATGTTACATACCTCTGATGTTATATCCCAAGTTGGGGCTTCTTCAGATGATAAGACCCTTTTTCCTTCTCTAGAAAGCAGTTTGGGTTATTATTTATCATGTTTTAGGGGCATTGTCACTGTGAATGTCAATATATTATACACATATCCTTGAACTTCTCAAACATAAAATGCTATTTTGTGATATTAACAATCTAGATGACACAACTCTGTTTCTTTCACTTTTCTCATACCAGATGTGTGTGCATGTGTATGTGTGTGTGTGTGTGTGTGTGTGTGTGTGTGTAAAGATTTGAAACATAAAGATAAAATGACCATCCATGAATCCATCACCCATCCTAGGCACTAGAACATTGTCAACATTATTGAAGTAGCTCTGTGTGTTCTCAGATTCCACCCTGTGCCTTCCCAGTCTGTGCTTTTTAACTTGAAAAAAATAGCTTTACAAATATGTGTGTATTCCTGAACACCATGTTGCCTAGTTTTCCTTTTCTTTTTTAAATAAAAATGACATCACAATGTATATAATCTTTTGAAATCTTCTACTTTACACCATTTAATGTTATATTTCTAATTATGAGCCCATTTTGTAATTTGTAGATATAGATCACTCATTTTTTCTGTTTAATAATATTTCATTCTGTGAATATACCACATAGCATTTATCTATTTTCTGGAAAAGGAACATGTGGGTTGTTTGTAATAGTTTTAATATTAAAATAATAAAATGAAAGCAGTCAGGAACAAATCTTACTCTTTCCTGGTACACATGAATAAGAATTTCCCCCTTTTACATCCATGCTTATTTTTTCTCCTCAATGTTTTATCACATTACATGTATAATTACACACATGTAATTATATATTTGTATATCAATAATTACTTGGATCTACAACAGGAATATGAAATATTTGTCCATTTCTTTTGCTGTTGAATCCTTAGAAAAAAGCATTAGTAAGGACTCAAAAATATTCAATGAATGAATGAATAAATGAAATTTCACTGATTGATTACTAAGAAAAATATCCTGTTATAATTTCCTATTGATGAAGAAGTCATCATAGAATATTAAAAAGATGCTGAACATCTATTGAGGAAATCTGTTCCTGGTCCCATATTGCCACTAACTGACTGTGAAACTCCAGGCATATTACTCAACCTTTCTGATTCTAAGTGGTAAATTTTTTTAAGGGAGTAAAAATAATTTCTAAGTGTTGTGAAGATTAGTATGATGATTTATATAAAAGTTTTATAAACCATGAATTGATTCAGAGGAGTTAGTCATTCCCACACATCTAATGACATTTAACAACTAGAATAAAATTATTTATTTTATATCAAAAAATTTCTGAGATTTGGCAGAAAAGATATCTAAAAGACAAATATGAGACAGGAAAGAGTGAGAAATGAAGTTCTGGTAGCCTAATTTGGTATACTTCACTTGTCAAATATGCAGTATCAACCTCTTGCTGCAAAATCAAGCTATTTTTAACTTCAAGCAAGCATAAAGAATCTCTTTTTAAGTAGGGTAACCGAGATAGTATGCTACCCTTTCCAGTCAGCCTGCCTAAATGAAATATTCATTTTTCATGACAAAATAAGAGTTGAGGCATAGTTGGGAACTAAAAAGAGATAGAGTCTTTTATGGGTGAATCCTTAAAAAGTCCTGAATATAAAATAAGTATAATGGAAATATTCATTTATATTGAAATATAGCTCTATATTCTAGAGAAATGAGATTTTTTTTCTGAGATTCACATGGATGGATGGGCATAGGCTGAAGTGATGATGTCTAGGGGAAGTTTTTATCTGACTGATTTCAAAACAGTCTTATGGAAATGACCTCTGGACTTAGAATTAGATTGTCCCAATCTTTCCCAAAGTTAATAAACTTGGCCTACGTTTTATCATCTGCAAAATGAGTTAATAACAATATTGTCCCACCCCTGCTGTTGTCAGAATTAAGTGTGGTGATGTGAATGACAGCCTTGGATAAACTTTGAAGTCAAATACAGATGTTGATGCTATACAATCTGAGTTATGAGGTAATTTACTACCATAGACTATTATGAGGACCCAAGCCTACTGCACAAATGTAAACTGAGTACTTCAGTGCTTCCTTCTTTCTATTCCTACGTTTATTAGGCACTTCCTCTTTCTCCCCACTACTCCTGTATCACCAATACAACTGGTCAGCCACCTGCTGAAGGTCTCTTGTACTGCAGACATGGTGTTCTTCTTTCCTGGGAACATGACAGTCCCCTGCCTTCCATTTCCCTCTGTGTCCTTCCTCTTCAGTGTGACTCTACTCTCTCCTTCCCAAAGACCTGACAGAGCAGGCATCAAAGTATTGTTTAGCTTCACATTCTCTCAGAGCCAGGAGTTTGGATATAAACTCTGGACAAAGTTTACATCACCCTAGAGATTCATCAATAAGACTGAGGAAGAAAAGGTTCACTAGCATTAATTTCTCCACAAATTGTGCAAAAGTGTTATGACAGTTTTACATATACCAGGAATCCTTTGGAAAAAGCACAGGTACAAGGTCTGTGACACAGTTACTCTGAGATCACTGTTAATAGATGCTCAAGTAGTGTCTATGACTTTAATTCTGTATTTCATGTTCATAGTAAGAATTTAAATAGATAGTTTAAGAGAATAGTAGATTCATTAAATTAAAAAAGAAGTGTACCTGTATAATTTCTTAAATTAAATATTGATAACCATGCATGGATTGGATCTGGAATAAGCAAGAACTCTAGAAGCCTTTGGATGATCCTGTCTCTCTTGTGGTCCTATAGTTTTTGTTTTATTGTCTTAGCTTTCCTCCAACATCCCCATCTTTATTTTTTTCTAAGACACATCTCAGAGGAACCCACATTGGCTAGTTTGGCTCAGTGTCACTACCCTTGTTGAGTGAGGTTCTTTGAGTAAAGTCACCTCTTCATGACTCAGCCGGCAGCCAGTGATTTGAGAACAGCCTGACTTTGCCTCCTTAGGCAGGCCAAGGGTCTACAGGGTTCCAACTGAAGACAAACATGAATGACAGATCCAGAATGCTGAAGTAACAGGGTCCACTGAACATAAAGGAGAGAAATGCCTTTAAGCAGATCAATGTTTTAGCTTGAGAGGTACCCTCAAGACTCATAATTGCACACTACACTCTTCCTGCCACCTCTACCATGAGCAAGGTTACTCGTTGTAGTGAATTAACTAATGATCAATTTCCATAGGAACACTCAGCTGAAGTGAGTCAGTACAGTTTGGTGCATGGAAGATCCACCTGAGGATTGTTGCTGAAACAGCTGAAGAGAACAGGAGGAGGAGGATTTCATGGTTGATTTTCCTGGAGAAGCTGCTTTTTGGCGGTTTTTATTCAAAGGAGCTTTGGCTATTTTCTTTCTTCAGGAGAGCTTCAATCCCTGTCTTTATCTTGGACGTCATCTCCTGGCTTCCAGTGCAGATCTCTCAGTCTTCTGGCATAGATCCTTCACCCTGTTGGTGCAGACTTTCTAGATTCCACCACTGGCCTTTAGGCCTTTCCAATGCAGATCCTTGATATGGACTTGCACAAAACATTTCTGTGGGCTCCAAGCCCTTGAATGGATCATTCAAGTCTTCAGTGCGCAGACGTTTTGCATTCTTCTACATCTGACTCTAGTAAGCCTTGACACTCTTGTAAATGAGACAAGTCTCTTTCAAATACATATTTAACTTCTCAAATACTCCCAAAATAAGTGGGCAACCCATTCTGCTCTTGGGCGTGGGAAGAGAAGTTTCTTTAAAAAGGACAGAGCAGAACAAGGAATTTCCCTTAAGATTGTTAGAATCTGGGGCTAGGATGTAGCTTAGGGGTAGACAATTGTCAGGCATCTGTAAAGCTTTTAGTTCAATCCCTAGTACCACAAAACATAAAAGCAAATACCCACATGAGAAAACTACCAAATAAAACTGTTACAATTTAGATTCCATATTGAATTTCATTTTCCATCTTAAATCCTGGATGCTCTTCTTTCATTTACTAGCTCTGAGAACCTGGAAAAGTTAAGTCCCATTTGTTTCATCTGTATTGGTACATATAATGTTATTACCTACTTGTATGCTTTTGTGAGGATTAAATGAGAAAATTCATGTAAAGTGTTTAGCTCTGTTCCAGGCACATAACAAGTGTTCAATATATTTTAGCTACTTGGTTTTTTTTTTGCTTCTGTCTGATTCCTTCATTTATGAACTCTCTAAATGCATGATTTAATCGACATATATTGAGGGCTTGATCTCCATGAGACATTTTATTCAAGCTACTTAAAAGCATCTACAAAATAACTTTAAATTTCCAAAATGTCATTTATAAATTTTAATAACCATCTGATTTATATTTCTTAAATTCTATTTTTAGCCAAGTCACCACAGTGTGTTTTGGTACTGCCCTAAGCTATAGTCTAAAGAAAAAATTTTAAGGTTCAAAATAGTGGATCTACATAATTGAGATGGAATTCTACTGGAAAATAAATTTCTAAATAATGATAAACATTTGTAGCATTTAAATAGACTGAGAAATTATGCCAAAAACACATTGTAGAGCTTTAGAAAACATACACCATTTAAAGGTTATGAATCTGTGTAATTTTTACATGACATTTCTTCTCAAAACAAATATAATACTTTTTTTCCCTCTCGAATGAAAATTCTGTGCTAACTCATATCCTTCCCAAATGTGCCTTGCCCTGCATTAACTTATCAGTGTGTGTACAGGATGGGGGAAAAAAAAGCAAGGAAGTAGTTTTCAGTTTCAAGTTTTCCAAAGGATTATTATAAATAACAACCACTATGTTTGAACAATAGGGTTTTCTAGTTAACTTTTGGCTTACCTTTGAATTAATCCAAGTGTTTTTTCATTCTGATGTATGCTTAAATTTACTATATAATGGTTAACATAAGTAAGTGTTAGCTAATTCAGAGTACTTGATCATGAGCAAGAATTTTAATTCTTATGTAGGCATTCAAGAAATATTTATTGACCAACTGTACTAAAGTAATCATTTACATTGTACGGAAGAATGGGCAGAAAGTGTGTCAACTCTGGAAAATTCTCTAGAACAGGCCTTCTCAGACAGAACTTTTATTTAATTATTTATTTATTTATTTTTGGTTTTTCAAGACAGAGTCTTGCTATATAGTTCAGGTTTACCTTGAACTCACTACGTAGTACAGGATGGCCTCTAACTCACGGCGATCCTCCTGCCTCAACCTCCCAAGTGCTGGGACTATAGTTGTGAGCTAGCACGCCTGGCCCTCAAACAGGGCTTTTAAAAATAGCTACACACAGTAAACAGTGCATTTTATTTTACAACCCATTGCCAATAAATATGTGTGTGCATCCATACAAATCATGGAAACAAAAAATTTTGAAAAATTATACTTATCAGCTACCATTGTACTTACTATTATATTTACCTTTTTGTAGCCTATTTTTTTTAATCAATGCTAATCTTAGAAGGAGTATCTTTTCAGGCCACTAAATTTGAGCACATTATACAGCAATGATGGTAAATGTTTTCAAGATGACTGCCTAAACTGAAACCCCAAATCCACTTATTTATAGCAAAGTACCAACACTGCAATTAAAACTGAATATTGAAAACAACTCATGCATTAGTATCTTTTATCTTAAAAGAAAAAAAAAACATGCATATTGTCTTAGTTACTTTTTACTCATTGCTGAGACAAAATACCTGACGCCCAAAATTAGGGAAGGAGAGGTTTATTTCTTACAGTTTCTCGAGAGTTTCAGTCCTTACTTAGTTGGCTCCAAGGCAGTGTGGCGTGGCGGGGCCGCTGTTCATGGTGGCCGCAAGCAGCAAGGTGTGCTGGTGAGAGAGAAGGCAGAAGCACAAGAGGAAGACCCGCCTTATTTACACTGTATGTCGGCTCGACCCCTGGGTGGGTACAGCACTCACATTGCCAGTCCCTGTGCTAGACTCAGCCCCACCAAAAGTATATGAGGACTTGGGGGGACATACCATACCCAATACACATACCTTAGGCTTAGTACTGCTGTTCTAGAGTATATGCTTCTGTTGCTTATTTGGGTTTGTTCTTATCAGCACTCAGAATTATTTTTGTAAGTACCCTAGTCTGTGTTTCTGCTGTGGGGTATGCAGGGCACATATTCTTAGCAAGTCAAATCCTTCAAATCTGGAGAATTAAAAACTTCATATTTAGATAAAAACTTCTTTCACTTTCATAAGTGTTTGATAAAGGGATTAATATAATATTATGGGGCTGGATGAATATAGTGGTGATGGTGAAACCCAGGCAATAATATGGCTAAGTTCAAATTCAGGAGCATTCTAGAAGCAGGCAAGCTCCCTGGTACTTACTGAATGTATATGATTTTTAAAATCAGTTGCATACTTCTAAGACTATTAAATATTAAGCTGTCTTGCTATTTGTTGCACCCCCCACCCCGACCCGGCAGCCACCATGTGGTTCTGTTCACAGCCGGAAGTGGGGAGTTCTGCAATCAAATCTTGACCCCCCAAGCTTAGTGGTGCCAGAAGTTGTGGGCAGGTCCAAAGACTCATAGGGAGCAAATATTCAGTGTACATTTATTCCCAGATGTGACTCACAAGGGCTGTAAAATTTGAGGAATTACCTACATTATAATTTCCTATTGCCAGAGAGTAAAACCATAGGATGGCTCCTCTCTTGGTGTC